>VZRQ01000115.1:239017-306296 GCA_013397975.1 Machaerirhynchus nigripectus | reverse complement strand
AGCCCCGCCCCCCGCCCCGCCCCGGCCGCCTCAGCGCCTGACGGAGAGCGGGAGCGGCCGCTCGGCGGTACCGTCACCGTCACCGCTAAGCCGTGTTCCCAAGTGCCACATCCGCACCTTTCTTGAACGCTTCCAGGGATGGGGATTCCACCACTGCCCCGAGCAGCTGTGCCAGGGCTGGACAATCCTTTCAGTGAGGAAATTTCCCAGTATTCAACCTGTCCCTCCCCTGGCCCAGCCTGAGGCCGTTCCCTCTCCTCCTGTCCCTGTTCCCTGCGAGCAGAGCCCGACCCCCCCGGCTGCCCCCTCCTGTCAGGGAGTTGTGCAGAGCCACAAGGGCCCCCCTGAGCCTCCTTTTCTCCAGGCTGAGCCCCTTCCCCAGCTCCTTCAGCCGCACCTGAGGCAGATTCTGTCACTCTTAGTCTCCTTTTCCAGTGTCCATGCGTCCTGCCAGCACAATTCCCCATGGACATGGTCCCCTGAGTGTTGACAGCTCTGTGAGCAGAGATGTCTCTTTGCTTTCCCGTGGGCCAGGGCTGTCCCCTCGCTGCTGGCACATGGTGACCCTGCTGTGCCTTTCTGCCTTCTTCGAGCAAACCTCTGCTTTGAGAATTGCCTGGCCATGCTGATTTGTTCTTTTATGAAGGGCTCTTCTTGCTTTCTTCTGTTCTGCAAGTAGCTCCTAAATGGGAAAAAAAAAAACAAAAACATTTCCAGCACCTTTTGCGCAGAATTGTGGTGATGGGTCTGGTGGCAGTGAGATGGGCAACAGCAGCAAGGGCTGTGTGTGCTCGGGCTGTCACTGTCGCTGCCTGGTGGCACATCCTGATAAGGTACAGGGAGCCTGAGCTCTCCCAGGACTGGGTTTAGACACCCCAGCTTTTCCCATTTCATGAGTGGGACACAAGACACATGTCTTGTGGCTGCAGGGAAGTCCATTCTTGGGGAGATGTGTGTAACCTCGATGTGAGAGTTAACTTTGGGACACACAAATTCTTTTCTCAGTGCCTCATTAAAGGCCTCAGGGGTCGGACATCCCATGGTGCTCGGGAGAGAGCTGCACTCAGTGGGAGCTATTGTGACCATTAAATGGTGTGGAATAACAGTGACCCAGAAAAGTCAGATCAAAAATATCTCAAGTTATGCAAAATTACATCAACTTTTTGCAGAAGTGGACAAAGGAGTGGGTGGGTAGGTGTGGGTTGCACCCTTAAGGCCCTCAGTAAGTTTTGCCCTTGCAGTGCCTTGTTCTCAGCTCTCAGTAAAATACAGACTGAATAGTTTCCTTTTGGAGATGTGAAATGAGATGAAATGGATCTGCTCTGTTTATTTAACAGGATTTGATTCACAACAAAACAAATTAACTGGAAAACATTGCTGGGAGGACTGGCATAGCTCTGGGGAATGTTAATGTGTTACTGGGATTATGCAAGGAATGAATAGGCTGCAATCCTCAAACACTCCCTTGAACTTCCTTGTAGTTTAGGGGCTTATTTGTACAGGAAAGGGCTTATTGTGATGCTACATGTGTATAATACTAGTGATAATAATAAATTATATAATATGTATAGTATATATGCAGTTATTCCAGTCAGGACATCCACAGCCTCCTCTTAGCATGTTCCCCCCTGAAGGTGACAGTATGACCTGTTGCAACAAGATTTTGAGAGTGAGATACCAGTTTCAGGCAGTGGCTCTTCATGACCGGTGAAAGAAGTGGCCAAAGAAAGAAAGAAGTGATCCTGCACTGGAGCGTTGCTGACAGTGACAGAATATCCAGGAGCTTGCAGACCCCCTGGGGCCTGGCAGCTGCACGGGCTGGCTGCCACCCCACCACCGGGCAGCACCACAGAGAGAACACTTTGTCTTTGTTGTTGCCAGCGTTGCTTAAGCGTCACAGGTGTCGGATATTTACATTCAGCTCCTGTCTCACTCATACCGTGTTGGGTAGGTGTCAGCTCATGCTCTTCTGACTGATGCCTACTCCAAATGCCCTGCACATGCCCCAGATGGAAGCTGTGTTAGGTGAGGACATCCCCACCACCTCCCCATCCACCCTGACCCCATGCCTTGTTAGCAGCAGAGGGCTTTGCAGGAGAAATCTGGTATCACCAAGGACAGACTGGACACTTGCAATCACAGAATCCCAGAATGGTTTGGGTGAGAAGGGACCTTAAAGATCATTTGGTTCCACCCCCTGCCGTGGGCAGGGACACCTTCCACTATCCCAGGTTGCTCCAAGCCCTGTACGACGTGGCCTTGAACATCTCCAAGTAGAGCATCTTGTGCTGCCGATCTGCCCTGGGCGTTTCTGCCTCTGAGTCCTTGTGAAAAGCATCTTGGCTGATTTTAAAGTACAGAATATTGCAGACAGCTACAAATCAAGGCATGAGGGTGACTGTCATCTGCCCTACTCCAGATTCACCCTCAGTTCTTACTCTGTGACTGCTGAAGTGGTGATGAAATAGTTCCTGCTGTGATCCAAATGTCTTCTGAAAGGCTTCTTGTGGTTTGGGGTGGAAGTTCTTTCTTAGCAATGCCGGTGTGTACTGTCTGAGATAGGATGCTGGACTTCCTTCTACAGAGGTGACTGTAAAAATTCCCATTTTTAGGTTCTCCTAACCAGCACCCATCAGCACATGGATCAAAGCCAGGATCCAGTGCCAGCCAGGCCTTGGTGGAACACACTGGGGAAGCTGTTCTACATTTGGTTTCCACTGTGTGCTGATCACTGGGTTTCACCTCATGATTAATATAAACTTCACAGGGGTGATGTGGAGTCACTGGCAAGTGTTAGGCACTGTCCAGTCCCACTTCCACGCAGCAAAATTCTCCCTGTGAGCCTGTGTGGCTCCTTGAGGTCTCCATTTGCAGGATTAATCAGGGTTTGTGTAAAACGTTCAAATCCTTTTACAGGCCTACACTTGTGCTCTGAACTTGATCAAGGTTTCATCTAAGTACAAAGTAAACACATCTGTTACCCTGAGCAACCAAAGGGTCTGGGCAGATCTTGAATACGATACAAAATACTGTAGGAACAAGAGCTGTTACTGCATGTACCGTGCTCTGGAGCACAAGTCTGATGAGGAGCAGCTGAGGGAACAAGTGACAGGACAAGGGGAAATGGCCTCAAGTTGAGCCCGAGGAGGTTCGTGTTGGATATTAGGGAAAACTTCTTCCCAAAGGAGTGGTCAGACATTGGCGCAGGATGCCCAGGGCAGTGGTGGAGACACCATCCCTGGAAGTGTTCAAAAAATGAGTAACTGTGCCACTTCACGATGTGGTTTGTGAACGTGGTGGGATTCAGACAGAGGTTGCACTTGATGATCTCGGAGGTAATTTCCAAATATAGTTGTTCTGTGGTTCTGTGTTCTGTGGCAGCTCTTGCCTTCTCTCCTTGCTGCACTGTGTCCTCCCCGAGATCTCCACTAGATGGTGGAATGGACCAGTAAAAGAGTTTGTGCCGTAACAAAGGGACGCGGTCAGGCTGTGGTGACACCCGTGGGGACCTCAGAGCTGCTCTCAGGACCAGATCCTGGAGCACCACACGTGCCCTGCGGGTTAGGGGGCATTTGGCAGCACCCCTCTGTAGCAGTCTCTGCGATGCCGTCCCAAACCCCCTGGGACTGAAGAATTGTGATCCTTCCTCATAGCTCTTGATTCTTTCAGGCAGTGGGGTTGCACCTTCAGGCCTCTTCCTCTCTGCTTCTTTTTCTCCATGGAGAAGAGCTGCCTTTTTCCTAGGAGGCAAGGGGCGAATCCACTGATGTGCTGCAGAGCTCATCCATGCTAGGAAGGGAATGTTTTGGCCAGAGGACTGTGAGTGAGAATGGGACAGCAAGTCACCAAAGCGGGGGAGGGCTGGGAAGAAAAAGTTCTGCAGGTGCAGAAGACGTGTGTGATGGGGATTAAAGCTCTCAAGTCTGTGTGATGGAGACAGTTCTGGCCTTGGACAGAGTGCTGAACTGAGACCAGCTCTTGGTCCTCAGCCCTGAGATGTCATGTCACAGGTCTGTGCCTCAGTTTCTCCTGTGTAAGATGGAGTACACCATCCCGACCTTTTGGGGATTCTTTCGTTTCAGTCTTCCGTTATCTACAATGAAATGGGCATCAGGGCCCTCTGTGTTCATTACTGACTCTGCTGGTGACTTGTGTGTGGGGGAAGTTTTCCTGCCCTTGAGGGCTGGAACAAGATGACCTTTAAAGTTCCTTCCAACTCAAACCATCCTGTGATTCTGTGATTCTATGACACCTTTTTTCTGAGGAGAGAAACCACACAGATCATCTGAAGCCTAAGGAGTGTCCTCAGCTCCTCCAGCACTCCGTGGGATTGCATTTCCAGCTTGTGCATTCTGGAGAGGCCAGGCCAGCTGCCACACAGCGTGTTACGAAGACATGCAAGGACAAGAGGCAGGATTATCAAGAGCTGCTTCTCTACCTGCGTGACTGAGCAAAATTTAATTACCTCTGCTCCCAGGAGAGCTGCCTGGCCCTGGTACATGAACCATGAGATTTGCGTTTCTAACTATTTGCAGTGCTACCCCAGGTCTGTGAGCTCTCCAGCCTGTAAGGTGCCTCTAGGAGAGACCAGGGAAAGCTGGGACAAGGAGTTTGTAGTGAGTCATTCAAGAAAAAGAATGGTGTAGGGAAAAGAGACGTGCTACCCACAGGAAGCATGCTGGTTGGGTTTTGCATTCAATCATCTGCCTTTAATGTTTTTAGCCTGTAATGTTTCCTTAGGTCCATATTCACTTGCCTCTTTGATGCTGTGAGCTTCACTGTCTGCAGGATTTCTCTGGTGCCCAAATCTTCATTCAATGACTGTTGTGTTTGTATTTTCACGTCTTAAATTTTATCTGCTGTCAAGTAACACCTTCTGTTCTTATTGACCAAGGAGACTAATTGTTCCCTTTCTTTTTAGGAAGCAACAAGCAACAGGGAGCCATCATAAAATTATCTCACAGAGCTGCTCTTCAGTCGTGGTTGTGGTAATGAACCAAGTGTTCAAGAAGAGGGTTGGTCCAGAGAGCTGAAAGGACAAGGTGAGAGATCTGCAGGAACAATTGTTGAGATGACTTCACCCTGGGGTGTCAGGGTGTGCCTGCAGGTTCTACAAGCAAACCCAAGCCATCCCTGCTACTTGTGACCTTGTCAGGCATACGTGTCTTGCTGTTGTCATGACGTGCAGGACAGGTTGCCTGTGTGGGCATTTGGAAAATGGGGAGAACTGCTGTGCTGGGGCCTGCATGGGGGCAAGAAAGTCACTGCCAGGCATAGAACAGGGTCTCAGTGCTTTGAAAAATAATGCAGTCACCCAGGGAGGCTCAGGTTCAGCAAACCTGAAGAGCTCTGCAGGGCAGGAACACTCAGCAAAGCACTGAGGTGCCAAGAGGCAAAACAGGTTTTGGCCTCACTATTTGCCGTGTACAATACATAAACAGAGTGTGGCCAAGGTTTACTTTAACACCAGCCAGGTGTGCCAGGCCCAGGGCAGGAGGTGAGGCACTGCACAGACACACAGGGAGGGGTCTCATCTCTCCCAGACAGTTCATATCCTCAACAGAAAAGTCAGGGAAAAGAATAAATGTGATTCTCTGTAATATTTTTCCTTGAATTAAAATACACACCAGGGTCACTGTTCCCCCAGCACTTTTTTGGCTCTCAACACATCTCAGCCTTGATCCAAGAGGGACATTTTCAGATACCATACGACAAAATCCAGGACAGAGCTGAGCCCTCTCCCCACACAGGGGCTGTGAACCATCTGGTAAAGTCCCGGTTATCACACACAGAGGCCACCAGGGCTAGAAAATCAGGTGGGACCATCCATAGGAGACTTGTGTGTCACAGCAAACCACTATGAGGGAGCACCAGAATCCCAGAGGAGCTTTGGGGATGTGAAATTATACCTGTCCCTAATCCAGGATGCTTTTGTGGATGTGTCAAAGACTGGAATTTTTTTTAAATACTGTTTCTCTGCCACGACTGTGAGTGTCCCATCAGCTCACTGACCACAGGAAACAGCCCAGCTGGAGTTCATTTAAAGCTCTGCTCAAATGCTTCATTTTTCTGTCTTTAGACTATACGGACAATATTTGCATTGAAATGATTGAACTCTGCTCTCACCTCAACATTTGCGTGGTAGCAAAGGTGATTTCTGCATAACCAGAGAATATCTGAGTCTTCCCATTCCTTTGGGAATGGTCTCACCTTAGTGTGGGACTCAGCTCTATTCAAGGCATAAGGGAGCTGCTTTTTCCCAGTACTACAGGGGAAGGTTTGGAGCTGCAAACAAGTGCCAGGGTGCAAGAAGTACATTTTAGGGACTAGGATCAGCCAGGAAGCTCTGGGAGAATGTTGGGTTCTCCCACAGTTTTGCAGGTGCCTCTTTGAAAAGAGAGGGAGGAGGACCTTTTGTACAGGCAGATAGTGACAGGAAAAGGGGAAATGGTTTTAAACTGACAGAGGGAAGGGTTAGGAATAAATTCTTCCCTGTGAGGATGGTGAGGCCCTGGTACACGTTGCCCAGAGAATCTGTGGCTGCCTCATCCCTGGAAGTGTCCAAGGCTGGGTTGGATGGGGCTTGGAGCAACCTGGGCTAGTGAAAGATGTCCCTGCCCATGGTGGAGGGTGGAGCTGGATGAGCTTTAAGGTCCCTTTCTATCCAAACTATTCCATGGTTCTATAGTTCTATGAACTAGGGATGAAGGCACTCGGTGTTTTGCTGGAGGTCCCATAGGATTTCTGGCAGAGTGAAGGGGTGAGACCAGATCTCCAGGTTTCACTCCACAAGACAAATGTGACAAGATCGCTTTCATGCACAGAACAGCTGACACAGACTCTCACCCAAGTGTCCATTTCCCTCAGGGTTTTTTTGCCAGTAAAAAAGGTGGAATCCTTCTATTTTAGGAGGAGAGCATATGTGATCGCCAGCAGGAGAGAGTGTGCCACCAGCACGGTGATGTGTGGGAGCCGTGGGACCTGGCCTTGGCCTGAGAGCAGCAAAGTACAGCTCAGCACAGGCAGAAGAAGCCCCACTGACAAAGTGCTAAGCAAACAGAGGAACTGGTGTGAGGAAAGCAGCATGAGCAGAGGGTTGAAGAAGTATGGAGCAAACATGAAGGCAGAAGAGTTTCCAGGCCAGCATTGCTGGCTGAGAAAGATGAGGTCCCACAGTGTCACTCCTGTGAGTCTCTTCCTGGCAAGCTGGGTGACAGGAGGAAAGACACAAAGGCTCCAGAGAGAGGATGAAGGAAATGCAGGTTGACACAAAGCCCTGAGAGAGGAGAAATGCCCTGGGGGTTTCCTGGATGGACTTCTACAGAGGTGAAGCTGAGCTGGCAAGGAAACCTCATAGGGCAGCGGAGCTCACGCTCTGCCCAAACCCTGTGCAGGTCTGCTATGCCACAGGAGAGATGGCAATTCCACGGGCACACTGTGGGGTCAGCATCCAGTGCAGTGTTTTTGTCAGTGTCCAAAAAGAAATCCAACAAAAAGCTTTGCCTCTAACAACCAGCCTCTGGCTGCAGCAGCAGGTAACAGGAACAGGGTGTCAGCAGTACTGGGGTGGTTGTTTCAGGGGCTGGATGGGCTTTGAGCCACCAGATCAAACATATAAAACCCCGAGTAAGACATTTGTGTGCAGTGCAGTGCAGGTGTAGTACAACACACAGTGTGACTGAGCAGCACAGCCCCTGAGAACAGCTTGTCACCACCAGTGACATCCCTGTACCCACCCTGAAGGGACACAACAGCTCCACAGTGCAGGGGTGTGCACTGGGATCCACAACAGTCCAAAAGGTCTTTTACTCCCTTGCACTGATTTTTTTGGGGTCCTACACTTCGAACCTTATTCTGCAGGTGGCCTCTTCCTCCTGCTGTGTCATTTTGTTTCTAATTTTGAAGGGACAAAAACTTGAGGGATTTCAATCCTTTTCTGAGTGCATACATGCTTTGTTGGTTGGTAGTGAGAATGTCACACAACCATTGTGAGATGTCTCAAAAGGCACTTCATGGAAAAGGACAAATCACTCATAGTTCATGCAGCCCTAAGGACACCAAACCCTGCTGTAAGTGCTCTTTAAAATCTTTATGAAATGTGTGAGAAATACAGTGACATTCAGCTAATTCAATTGCAGGATAATTTGAACTTCCATTTAATTCAATCAAAACTCCTGAGATAAAACCATTTGTATTCTTGACACAAACCCATTTGCACTCTACTTCTTCTGGGTTGATGGAGATGTGATGAGTTTTTCACTTAGAGGCCACTTCACAGCTAATTTTTATACAGCTTTTGCTTAACTGACAATAAAGAAATACTCACACACTTGTGCTACAAATTCCTGCCTCAATTTATAACATTTCCTTGCACAAAGTGAGTCATTACAGAAGAAACCCTCAAGTGCAGTCAAAGGGTTTGAGTGCTCTCTCCTGCTGTGCTGCAGCCAAACTAAAGCTTCCAGCTCATTGTGTTGAACATTCCTGCACACGCAGACGGGACCTTGAGAGGTGTGAGCAGGCTGTAAACCCAAATCCTTGCCGAGAAGAGGCCAACATTGTGAAAGGCACAAAAGCATGAAGAGCTCAAAGGGTCTGAAGGTGTGAAGAGAGAGGCAGCCCCTGCGTGCTGGGCTCCCACACCAGGCAGGGACAGAGCGAGTTACACAACCCTGACAGAGCTGAGTGTGGGGGGTAACAGGATTTATTTCTTCCAGTCAGGAGTGGGAGGAGCTGG
This sequence comes from Machaerirhynchus nigripectus, assembly GCA_013397975.1. Lineage (NCBI taxonomy): Eukaryota > Metazoa > Chordata > Aves > Passeriformes > Dicruridae > Machaerirhynchus > Machaerirhynchus nigripectus. The sequence goes on along the minus strand of VZRQ01000115.1, from coordinate 297,559 downwards.
GTCAGGAAGAGAGGGAAGCTCTGCACAAGCACACCTGGGTTGTTTGCAGGTATAAACAGGTGCCATCCATTGCCTGTGTTTTGGGAGAGAGGGAGCAGTGAGCGGCCCTGGGAGCACTGGGAGTGTAACTTCAGCAATACCCACCCCACGGGGAAGCACTTGCCATTTTTATTTGTTCTCTCCCTCTTGAGCTCTCTAGCATAAGGCTGAGCATGGCCTCAAGAGTCCAGCGGTGAGGAGGGGATGTGCCATGAGGGCACATCAGGGAAGCTTTTGTCCCTGCCATTACCCTGGGGCTGCGGTCCTGCTGTGCTTGCACAGGGGCAACTGGATGGGCCAGAGGAATTTTAATCCTGAATGATTTCCACATTCCTTCCAGCCTGGCAAAGGATTCTGCTGAGGCATCAATTGCCTTGTCCAGCTCAGCCTGTCCTGCATCTGATAAGTTAATTGAGGATTTAATTGAGGAATTAATTGAGGCATTCTGCTGGTTACCACAACATTATCAGTCAGCTTCCCAGAGTTGGAGCTTTCCAGTCTGTTTGGACTCAGTCCTGTAAATAACTAAATAGCATCAACCTCCGAAATCCCTGGAGTGGTGGCTGCTGGAAACTTGAGGGATCAGTATCCTTTTTGCCAGCCTTTCTTTGAGTGCTGTTTTGCTCAGCTCCAGGGAGAAAGTTCACTTTGGAATCAGAAATGCTGAAAAGTTTTTTTCCTTCATGTCCTGGTTCTGCAGCTGCAGCTGGTTGTGCTGTTCATTAGCTCTGATTCTGGCGTTTGTCTTGGCGGTCTAGGAAGATGTTCAGCTTTTGTTCTCAAAATCATACAATACCCAGAGACATTTCCATCTCTGTTCAGTGCATTTGTGCACATTGGAGATGTAAGATGTAACGCAGCTGGAAGGTAATAACAGCACTTCTGTTAAATCTGAGTTCCTGAACTATGCTATTTTAAACCAAAAGCTTGATAGAGATAGATTATCTCTATCCCCTTGGGGCCCATTCTGGTCTTATTCAAACTGGTGTGAATGGGAATAAGGTAATGGGATAGTCATGGGACAAGGAGGCAGAGGCAGCTCTGCAGTTGTACAGAATCACAGAACAGCTTGGGTTGAAAGGGACCTTAAAGATTATCTCATTCCATTGACACTTTCCACTATCCCAGGTAGCTCCACACCCTGTCTGACCTGGCCTTGGACACTTCCAGGGATCCAGAGGCAGCCACAGCTTCTCTGGGTAACCTCACCACATTCATCTGCCACCAGCAAAAAGATTTTGGCTCTGTTGTTTTTGTAACTGCAATTCAGGTGTCCCCACACTGCCATCAGGTTGTCCCTTACCCTTTCATCTGGACTAATGCAGCCTGGCCTCCTTGGCCACTCCTTGTTGGTCGTGTGCTGCAGGCCCTGACCACCTTGGTCTCCTCTTCTGGCCCCTCTCTGGTTTCCCCACACCCCTCTCCATGTGGCAGCCCCGTGCCAGGGGCAGCGTTTCAGGTGTGGCTTCAGCAGTGCTGAGGCAGGGCTTGGTTCCTGGGCTCTGGAGCAATGGCTGTGTCACACTAGGGTGGCACCATGGTTCCCTTATCTGCAGTGACAGTTCAGCATGTGGGGTCACACCAAACCTCACGCCCACCACAACACCCAGACCCTCCCCAGTCTGCTGCTCCACCAGCTGGGTCTGCACTGGGCTCAGGGATGGGATTGTCGTGCCCCACAAGTTTGCACCTACCCCAGGTGAGGTTTCTGTCAACTCACTGCAAGGTCCCAGTGGTTGATCCCAGCTCGTTTGACACAGCAGCCACAACCCCAGATTCTGTATCGTGCATTTGCAGGGGGTGAGATCTCTGTCACAGTTCAGGTGTGGAAGGTGGGAACCCCATTGTCCCCCTGGGGACACACACTTGTCACTGCCACCAGCTGCCAGTCTGTGCTGAGGGCTGTTAAGTCCAGTGGTCTGGCTGGTTTCCAACCCCCCACGTGCAGGTTTGCCCAGCCTGCACTGTAGCAGGTGAAGAGAGTGAAGGTGCCTGAGCATGATTTGCTGTCAACAAACCCGTTCTAGCTCTTTGTGGTCACTTCCCCATCCTGCACACATTTGGATAAGGACTCCAAGAGGACATGCTCCATGACCTATTTTGGCATAGACAGGAGACTGGCCCATAGTTCCCAGTCCTCTTCTTGCCCCAGCTTTGATGCAAATCCAGCAGGAATGTAAAACCCTGCCCAACTCTGTCCCTAGGCATTTCTTCTGGCCTCAAATCATGAAGGAATGCCACTCTGATGAACACAGGCAGAGTACGGCCCTAAAGCTCTTCTGGGTCGGAGGTGCTTTTCAAACCAACACTCCTGTTGTTCTTGTGCCTCTTTCTCTTCAGCTGAGCAGCTGCTGCAGCTGTGCTTGTTCCAAATTGCAGCATGATGTTAATTTTCTCAGATCTGTCTATCGAGGAGGATTTCATTTCAGTTGGCAAAAGACAATGCACTGAAACAGCTACAGCCAAGACAAAGACGGAAATTAACATTTGTAAAGGAAGAAAGGGACAAAAGAAATGTTCGTGACAAGGAAGAAAGTGAAACAAAAATGAAATCATTGTCATTGTCTGACTACAAAAGAGAAGAGGTCCAGAGGTGAAGATTCCTGCCATGCCAGCCTACTGCCTGGGACTCATTCCAGAGGGGGAAACAGTTTGTCCAGGAACAGGACATGGCTGTGAGCACAAAGGGCTGCATCACCCACCATCAGCCCAGGAGAAGGGATTGCTTCAATGATCCATTCCTTGGTACTCACCATCAAAGCTGTGCATTCCCCTCTGATAGGCAGGTTGTTTTAAAATGTCCCCCCAGGAAGAGGGAAGATGCCCCAAATGACTGCCAGGTTGGGTTGCAAGCTTCTGACTGATCCTTAATCTTCACCCGTTGCTGGTGATTACTCGGGAGCAGTCCTAACCCCTCAGCTGGGAAAGGTCACTCCTGCCTTGCACTGTTGTCTGTTGAACACACAAATTCCTCCTCCTTTTCTTTCCAGGAGGTCTCTGGGGGGCCCGTGGTCCCGTTGGTGTCCCTACGATCACATCCATGGCAGGCAGCCGTGCTGGCACACACCAGAGGCTGCTGGCACCCTGGCAGGATGGGTGTTCTCCTGCAGGTCAGCACTTACGGCCCTTGTGCTGGGGCAGCTCAGAGCCTCTGGCTGGAGTCAGAGAACAGTCAAACTGGAGAGGTTTTAGCAAAAATGTAGGTACCAGGCCTGGAACATGTGAGTGTCTGCATGTACAGCCATTATGCTGAGTGACTCCAGGCTGGGAGCTGATGGGTGAACTAACACCACCTATGAGGGCTGTCCTGAGGGCTGTAGACACCCAACACCCTTGCTGAATACCTGCCCTGAAATGGAAAAAACTCTTCTGGAAGAACTTGGCTGTTTCCTAAATGCTTCCATGGCTCAATTCTCATCTTCCCTGGGTGGGTACCATCCTGTTTTCATATCCCAGTGCCTTGCTGGCTTGGCTGGTGCCCTCCCAGTGCTGGATATGCTTCATGCTCCTGCTCTCTGTGGAGTCCATTTGCTTGTGAGAACCTTTCTCAAGGTGATTCGCTCTGCATTTGTGCCTCTAACTTCACCTTTGTGAAGTCTGAGATGGGCCTGGGGAGGTAATCCAAGGAGTTCTGCTTTGGGCTGGTTTGTGTCTTGTGAATCATCTCTCCGAAGTGTTAGAAATTGAGTGCTCCTTGCCATGACTGCCTCATTCTTCACAGAGAGGAACTTCAGAGTGACAGGACACAGGGGAATGGCTTCACAATTACAGAGGGATATTGGAGAGAAATTCTTCCCTGTGAGGGCCTCACACAGGGTGCCCAGAGAAGCTGTGGCTTCCCCTGGATCCCTGGCAGTGTCCAAGGCCAAGCTGGACAGGGCTTGGAGCCACCTGGGATAGTGGAAGGTGTCAGGGGGTTGGAAAGAGATGAGCTTTAAGGTCCCTTCCAACCCAAACTGGTCTGTGATTCTGTGAGTCTCCAGAAATTTAAACTCTGGTATTCTGAGGGGAAGAGTGCACCAGCCACTGTGACAGGTTCTCCCTGATTGCCATAGCAAGGGAGCTGCCAGGGAGCAGCAAAAGGGGTGTCAGGTCCTGGACTGGATCCTGGGATTGCCTGAGCCCTGGAGACCAGGAGCTGCAGAGTTCAGGGACCTGCCCACACCCACAGGAGTCTCCAAGACAGGAGTTCAGTTTGGGGCACATGGAGGAGGCTGTGCCTGTCCTGCTGTGGATAAGTCACACAAATCCGGGTGAGGCTTTTCCATCCCGGAGCATGGTGACTGGTCAGAAGAAGCCAGGTCTCAGTGGCCTGCCCATCCCAGCCTGCTCTGCTGTCCTGGGAGACAGGAGCTCACCATATGCACTGGAGCAGGTGCTTCATCTGTTCCAGAAGAAACACCCTGAAATTTGGGGGTTTCCTGCAATCTGCAACAAAACTCTTTTTTCTGGTCTGGGTCGGTTTATTGTCTGTCCATCTCAGGTGACAACAGTCACTGCTCTAGTTCAGAGGTGATGCTTAAATTCCTCTTCCCAGAGACAGGATCGGGTTGTCCCTGAGCACTGGTGGTGTTTTGGTTATGGGGAACAGTTGTGGGCCAGGATCCATGCCAGATACGAGCAGACTGAAATGGGGATCATGGTGAAGTGCAATTGCACTCTGTCTGTATTTCTTATTCCCATCTCCCTGTCTGGAGCTGACTCAAGGCTCTGCCCTGGAGCTGTTGCCCAGCAGGGAGCTCACTTCACAGCCCCAAAGTCAACAGAAACTTTGGGACCTCCAAAAAAAGAAGAAGATGAAACAATTCCTCAAATGGCAGCTAGTACCTGTAACTCGGCGACAGTTTCCCCAGCAGCAGGCACAGGCGTGAACAGCGAAAGCTCAGCCAAAGGACAGATCTGAGGGTTTTGTGAGGCTGGGAATCAGCTTTGTGGGAACCGCAGGGACTCATTTACAAGTAATGAATCATGAAACAGCAGGAAGCGAACGAGCCAAGAGAAAGTGTGAGCTCTGCAATTAACTCCGGAGTGGTGAGGTGAATAGCAAAGCGATGCGATACCAGGGCAGAAAGCAGGTCTCCAAGCTGGGAGTGTTGCAAGACTAATTTCTGTAAGCCACAGTTTTTCCAAGCAACTTTTAGTCAAAGAAATTGCCACTTTCTCTTGAACTGAAACAAATCCCATGTGCACGTATTTATCAGGCAAAACAGCTGACAGCTTTTAACTCAATTTAAATTTATGAGTGACCCAGATCAGCAAAAACCAGGAAACCCTCTCCTTGAATAGCCCTGCTGGCAGGTCCTGTGCTGAGCCAAGGTGAGCAGCAGGTATCAGATAAGCCCATGGGGCGGGGGAAGGATGGGTTTCCACTGCAAGAGACACTGGTGGGTTATCAGTTTACAATAAAGATGAAGGAAAATATGTGTTATTAATTATCCCCTGGATATGGGGAGGGATTGGAAGTTCAAGTGAGAAGGCAAAGGACCCAGGACAGCACAACTTGTGTGTGGCAGAGCCACCACGAGCAGGACCTGGGGCTGGTGCACAGGACAGTGTGTGCTGTTCCCAGCCCTGTTAGGCACACATGTGGTTACACACTGCCTGGAAAGGGAGAGTTCTCTTTGTATGGAGCCTGGAGATAGAGATAAAACTGCCCTTTCAGGACAACTATCTTTTATTAATGTCACCCAGGTCCCAGTAATCCATCCTCTTTGTCTGAGGCACTGTGCCAGGAGCAGCTGTGTCACAGCAGCTGGCTCCCCTGCAATTCCTGGTAGTCATGTGGAAGTGAGGAAATTTCTCCAGCAAACATGGATTTCAGCTGATAAGCCCATGTTTTGTGTTCCCTTCTCCCATTTGATGTAACCCCAGAAATACAGATGAGCATAAACCATGCTGTCACCTCTCCTGGGTAGGTTAAAGTTCAGTGTTACCAACTGTCTCTGCGTGAGGCACCAGACACCATCACCCTCTGGACAAAGGCATGCAGCCCAGCAGGGACACCACAGCCTCAAGGGATCCAACAGAGATCCAGTGGATCCAAGAGTGTACCCCTGCCATCAGTCCAGACATGGCCCAGGGCTTTACCTGCTGTCCCTTTCCTCCTGGTCTGTATCCCTGGAGTTTGGGTCACCCTGGCCCTTCACGTGCCCCGTTCACCCTTCTGCTGGCAAACATCAGAGGAACTGCTCTCCTTCCTTCTGTGCCTCTCATGTGGAATAACTGGAGCGGGCACAGGAGGAACAGGAGGAGCAGAGATTCTTTCTTTTTGTGTCCCTGGTGCAGCATCCCCTCTGAGAGCTGTCAGTTCACATGTGCAGCTCCAGTATTTGCCTGGGCTCTGTGAATAACCACAAATGCCACTTGGTTGGAATAATTGCTTCCAAGCATACAAAGGATGGAAGGCACAGCCAGAGGCATGGCTGAAGACTTGTTGGAAGTAAGTGTTCAAGAGACCTGAGCAGAAACCCCAAGTGGAGTCAGCATTTGTGGCCTCAGCTGTCCAGAGATGGCAGGATTGTCACACAGAGTCCTTCACACCAGCTCGTGCTGCTTTTGCACTGTCTCTCTGCCCCAGTGACCCCACCGTGCTCACTCCTGATCTGGTGGCTAGAGCTGCTGTGGGACAGGCACTGGGGGGGGGAATGCCCTCTTCCTTTGATTGCTTTCAAAGTGGCATCTATGAAAAGCACTGATGTCCCATGCCTGGCATCTAGAGACCCTCATTCCTTTGTGTTTGTTTTCTCTCTCTGCTTCTTCTCTGACCTCTTTTTGTTTTCTTTGCACCCCTTGCTGGTTTCCCAGACCCATGAGGAGAGCAGATCAAACAGATGGGTGCTCTGGGCTTGTCTCCCAGGCATTGGGAGAGCTGAGTTAGGCAGAGTGGGGAAGGTGGTGCCTGTCAGTGTGAGGCACCAAACCTCTGTGCAGATGCTGTCACTGAGCAGCAAAGCAGCACTCGCTCCCTGTAGCTTAATCCCCTGACCCCAGACCTGTATCACTGCAGCCGCAGGAGTAATTCTTGGTGTTTACATGGGTCAGCAGCTAGACAAGGACTTGACTGGGATTTTCCCAGCGGGTCACACGGCTATTTGCTAATCAGCGGTAGCATAAACACTGCCAGGCTCCTCATGGGTCACTTGCTAGGGACAGGCTAAACAAACCATCACCAGAAGAAAAGCAGCATGGCTGAGTGGATGAGATTTGAAACAACTGTGTTGGAGTCCCGAGTCTGTGCCCTGGAGGGGTTTCAGGGCTTGTGAAATGGAGAGGTAGTTAGCTGGGAGGGTTGGATCTCAGCCCAAGTCCTGGACGGGGCAGGAGGGTGCACATGAGATGGGCTGCATGCGAGCACATGAGCTTGAACCCACAAGGGATGGGGCAAAGAGCCTCCCCCTCGCTCAGGCTCACTGTGCCAGGCAGTGCTCCAGGGGGCTTGGTGATAACTTCAACAACTGCTCTGCTTTGCCCCTGCCATATGTGTCTGTTTACCTGGAGATACGAACTATCCCTGGATATCCCACCTCAGCTGCCCTGGCAGAGGGCCACAGTCGTGGAGGAGTGAACTCCACACAGCAGCAGCACAGAGGAGACCTGGGCTCCCAGCTGGCAGCTGCAGAAGGTGATGTTTGTAGTTCTTGATGTGTTGTTCCCTTCCGTCCCTGTCCTCAGCCATGGCACAGCTAAACACAGGAGTGAGTCTGGCACAGAAGTCACTGAGCTCTGCAGGGTGTGACACCCCCTGGTGCGGGGTGACCCCACTGTTACTGGCACCTGGAACACAAGATTGAGGGCATAGCCTGGGCCAGGAGTGTGTAAGATTTCTTGTTAAACTCCTGGAAACGTGAGACACCAGCAAAGTCTGTGTTCTCCAGAACCTTTCCCACAGGCATCCTGCTCCAAGCAGGGACACTCTCCTCACCCAGGAGCTGGGTCTCAGGGCTGTCCTGCAGGTCGGGGCAGGGCAGTAAGGTGGTGAGGGAGGAATCTGCTTTCCCTTCACCAGTCCCCACTGTCAGCCAGAGATGAAGGATTCAGGATTCAAAAGTCCAGAGAGAAAGGGAGTAAAAATTAAGAGCCCAGTGAAGAAAGGGCTCTCCAGTGAAGGGGAAATCCTGCCTTCCCTCACTCCCCTTACATGGAAGCAGTGAGTTGCTGTTGCCATCAGCCCTGGGGTGATGTGCAGCGTGGCAGAAAGAGAGGAGCAGAAGGGTGCAGGAAATTGCCCCGGAGGAGAGAGATGGCAGGGAAGGCCTTGCATTATGATGCCACCTGCCATTACTTCAGGGTTACAGTGATGACAAGGGGACATGCACTGCTGCCCAAACAGCCATCACTTGCCCAGGGCCTGAGCCGACCCGGCTGGGCAGGAGCCAAAGTGCTCCTGCCTGGACCCTGCAGGTTTTGACAGCACCTGGGCTGTGTTTCTCACCAACAGCCAACCAGCCGAGCTGGCTGGGAAGAAAACTTGCTTCTGGTTTCCAGAGCAAGCTACCTTTGATCCAGAAAAGTCAAAGGGACGCTGCCAGCTTCCCAGGAAGTCATTTGCATGGAGTTGCTGTGGGCAGGCCCAGGGTAAGCCTCCTGCAGCAACCAGCCTCCCTCAGTGCCCAGCTGGGAGGCCACAGAGGCTGAGCTGATAATGCAGGAGGTGATGACAGCACAGCCCAAACGGAGCATGGGAGGTGCTGAAGGACACAGGAACAGGTGTCACACAAGGCCTGCCAGGTGCCACAAGGCTTTACCAGCACCTGCTGAAATGGGAGGAGAGGATGGGGGCGTGTGCACACATGTACCTGTGTGTGCAAGAGGGGCACAGAGAGGACAGAGGTGACCAGGATTCGGTCCCTGTGGTGATTTAGCTGGGGGGTATCAGCATTCAGTTCCTTTTCCCCCATGAAGTGTGGCTGTGCTGCACTTGCCCAAGGGGTTGTCAGCTCCTGGTTGGGTGCCCTTCTGAAGGGGACTGCTGGGAGCTGCCTGTCTGTCCTGAACCTGACCCTCACCAACACAGATCTGGGAGCTGCTGCCATCCCAACAGGCTGGTATGATGCTATTATGGACCTAGGAACCAACATGTTTTATCAAAGCTGTGCCCAGTGATGGAGCAGTTCTGCTCTCCAGTGTGCTCCGGAGGAGCCAGGAAGGATTTCATTGTGGTGGGTAATGAGGTCATAGAATCACAGAATGCTTTAGGTTGGAAGGAACCTTAAAGCTCATTCTGTTCCACTCCCCTGCCATGGGCAGGGGCACCTTCCACTGGACCAAGGTGCTCCAAGCCCCATCCAGCCTGGCCTTGGACACTTCCAGGAATGGGGCATCAGCAACTTCTCTGGGCAATAATAACCCCGGTAAGAAAGGATTTCCTCTTTTCCTCCCTCTGCAGCTGCTTCCTACCTTCATACCCAGGGATTTGGAGTTTATGTTTGTATATTGTTGTCAAATAAAATCGTGAAACATGTTCAGGATATGTAACATCTTGATTTTATCTTTTTCTTTCTGCAACTTTCCCTGGGATCAGTGTGGTGAGCAGTGATGGATCTTTTCGCTGTCTCTTCCATGCTGATCCTTTCTGGCCTGTCCTGGTTTTGCTGCATTCCTTGACCCACTCTTGTACTGCGCAGCTCATGATTCTGCCACCAAGCGCAAACACAGAGGCAAAATGCTCCCAAAATTCAGGTTTCTGGAGATGATCCCTAAGAACTCTCCCAGAGTATCTGTGATGTGAAAGAAAGACGGAGCAGGTGAATGAAGCTGTGGCTAAAGCAGGCTGTGAGCTCCCCCAGGGCTGGCAGCGAGGTGGGAACAGCAGCGTTAGGGACCCTCGTGAATGGCTGCAATGTGGGTTTGAAGCCAGATCTGTTTTGCCTCTCAGTAAATCTGCCCGTGTGGGGCTGAGGAAGCAGGGATGTTATTGGGGGTGGAAAGCATCTTAAATCAAGCAAATACCAAAGGGCCAAGAGCCCCATACAGATCCAGAACCAGCTGTCCCCATCCTGCAGTCCAGCCTGTCCCTTCCCACCTGCCAGGCCCTGCAATCTGCAGTGCAGGCAGACCTCAGGTTTCCAGGCTGAATCTACAAGGGCAACATTGACCTAATTAGTCTCTGAAACAAACGGGAGAGAAAGACTTGCTGCCGTATGTTACAGAATGAAATCCTCTCCCTCTCCTTTTGCTCTCCTGGCCCCGGGGATTCATCCCAGGCAGGTGCGTCTTTGATTGCAGCAGGTTTTGAATCCTCTTCCCTCTCCTCGCGGGGATGCCACATGCTGTCTTCTGACCTCGTTAGCTTCTCCTCCTGTTCCACTTCCCCGCTCTGCACTCCCAGCCCCACCGATGTGCTAATTACCACAAAGCAATCTGCAGGAACGCACTCCTCGGAGCGGGGAGAGGAGGGACACGCTCTCAGAGACTCGTGGGGGAGGGAGCAAACTGGGGGAGCAGGAGCTTCGTTTAGCAAGGCTGATGTTTGAGCTTGTACCAGGCTGTCCCCCTGCACAGCTCAGTGCCAGGTGTGGCACATGGGTGGGTGCCAGGTGTGGCACAGGGGTGTGCAAGAGACAAAGTGCCCCACGTGGAGGTCTGCAGGGCGGGCTGTGCTGCCTGCCCAAAGGGCCAGCTGGGGCTTGCGTGGGCAGGGGGCTTGGTGTGCCTCAGCTGCACCCAAGGCATGGGTGTGCTGTGCAGGATAATCTGAACCTCTAAGGCTGATATTTGCCAATTAACCATCTTCCCTCAGCTCCAAATTCCCCTTGGACTGACTCGTGCAGGCAGACAAGGCAGGACTACACGCTGTCCTGGGGCAGGCCTCGTGCCAGGTGCCTTGGCCCATGCTCTGGACAGGGCAGTGGTCTGGGCACCACTGCTGCCACATTGTGCTGCCAGGAAAAGGCAAGGTGTTCACTCCAGGAATGCACACCCAGCAAATGCACTTAATGGGCTTCCAGGTCTCAGCTGACCTGTGCTCCACAGCAGAGCTGGTGTGTTCTTAGAGCACGGGCAGACATCTATTCCTCCAGCACTGGTTGAAAATGACAAAACTGGAGGGGGCTGGAGTTTGGGCTAATTTTGGCCAGATGGAATGACAAGATTTTCCTCTTCTTTCTTAATCAGTGAGAGACAATTCAGAATGGAGAAGGAAAAAAAGCAGCAATTAAAGAAACAACCAGACCCTGATACCATTTGCCTTGTTGTAAATCTGAAGCAAACCCGTCACAGCTGGTGGAACTGTATTTATATTGAGCTGGTGTGAGTGAAATTAATGTCAGCTTCAGTAAATTAAAAGCAAGACAAAGGAAGAGAAAAGCCAGTCCCTCTGAGTGTGGCTGAGGGGTGAATTGAGGGAGGGGGACAGTAGGTCATTCTCAGGAAGGACATCTTCATTGTGAAGTCTGTTTGGGTGTGAGGGAAGCCATAAGGTGCCACCTTACCCAAGAGCAAGGCCATGCAGTCATTGAGGCTGTGCCCATGACCACTCCTGCACATTTCCATGACTTGATCCCAGCTGATGCTTCTCTCTTTTTTCTGATTTTAGATATCATCAGGACCCAGATCAGCAAGGCTCTAACACTCCTATTTTCTGCCACCACAAAGCCACCACATGTCCACCCCTGGAAGAGCCTGGGATCTGCATCACCACCGTGAGCTTGCCTGATAACCTGGACTTGCAGATGACCCCATTTACCAGTCTGGTGTATGCCTTCACTTGGAAGACTGGGACTGAGTCCCAGCTGTCCCATATCCAGGCCCCACAGATGCTCAGCGTTGCTCCATGAATAACTGGATGGGGCTGATGTCTCAGCTGCACTGACTCAGACCCATAACTCAGCTCTTCAGACCACTTGGCATCTCACCCCTTGATGTGATGTCCCTTTAAGAATTATTTTTTTTCACTTTCTGTTCCAGTTTCACTTTGAGCCCTCTGCACTGCCATGCCATGGACACACAGATCCATCACTGCAGGACAAACTGTACCAAGGAATGTGGCTCCACTATCCCTGGTAAGTCACCAGCCAGGCGGGTTCCACCACAGGGGACATTATCTGTCACTTGGGTTTTGTTGGAAAGGCTCCAGGGCAGTCAGGAAGGCACCTTGGATGTTTCCTTCAGAAGCATCTGCAGCTTGTTTTCCTCACGTAGGTTTTGGCACCAAGGAGGAGGAGATGGAGGTGGGGAAGTGCTGGCGTTGCTCCCAGCAAGGCTTCCTGCAGTTCAGGGATTTTCAGCAGGTTTATGGAGCTAAATGTCTGTGTGTCTGACACAGAGGCAGCAGAACTTTGTGCTCAGCAATGCATTGATTATTTTTTCAATTGACAAAATGATGATTTCATTATAAAGGCTATGATTTTACTCGTAGCCAATGATTCCCCAAACCACGGAATTATCAAAATACATGAAACTGTTACTGCATAGTTAAAAGAAAGGGCGACCCACCATTTGCTGCTTATTTTCAAGATAGCAATGGAGGGGTGTAAGCTTGGAAAATTTAGGATGTGAATTGCAGGAAAATGTCTTCTGCTTAGAAAATATAACATTTGCAACTGGGGATGTGAACATTGCCATTGGAGAAGTTCTGTCCAGTAATTACTGGAAAATGGGAATGAATATTTGCTGTAGCTCACATAATGCATAGGCACTGCAAAACACACAAAGAAAGTTACCATTTGATTTCCGATGTTTTGTTATGCCAGTTTTTTGTCTGCTTTTCTTATTTTCCCAAGCTCTTCAAACTTCCAGAATTTACTGTTACAGATTCACATTTGTACAGGTTTACATTTAATTTTACAGATTTAATTTTTCAGACTCTAGCACATGGAAATCATAGAATCATAGAATAGGCTGAGCTGGAAGGGACCCATCAGGATCATCAAGTCCATCCAACTCCTGTCCCTGTGCAGGACACCCCAACAACCCCTTGTGCCTGAGAGCATTGTCCAGCACTGTCCAAATGACCACAGCCATTAGCTTTTTCCAGACTATGACACTGAAAAGCTTTTAAATAAGTTTCTCACTATTATTGAATTGCTTTATATTCACCGAGTCTTGCCAGAGCCATTGTTTTGCTATTTTAAAGGGTAACAAAGGTGAGGATGATGGAGTTTGGTTTTCAGGGAGCAATTTAGATTTCTCTGTGTACGTTCCACTTCAAACCTCTGGTCTTCCCCTTTCTTTTTACACGGGGACCATCTCCTGTTCATTCTTATCTCAACGAGGGGTGGAAATGACACTCCCTTGTCAGGAATGCAAACCTGCTCGGGGTGATTCAGCTAACACCGAGATAGGAATCAGACACAAACCCACTGCAGCTTGCAGTTTTATGAATTAGCTGAAAAATAAGTTCTCTGAAATGGAACAAACTGACATGAGGATACATTTACAGGAGTACATAGAAGCCTGACATAATTTAATTGTATTTCAGTCCAGTGGCAATACATAGTTGAGGGAAAACCACGTGCTGTATGAGGGATTTTCGCTCTTCTGTTGCCTCTTGTGGAAGAAGAGGCAGCACTTACCCTCTTTGAAACTGTCACTTAATTTCCACGGGTTACTGAAAGATACCTTGATTTTTCAGCAAATGTTTTACTTCTGGGATGTTCCTCACCAAGCAGAGGAACTGTCACCTCTGAAGAGCTCAAGGCTTATTTATAAATGCCAGCTCTGCTTCAGGCACGGAGATGTCGGGACTGCTCCAGAAGGATTTCTTGCCCAGCCACCCTTTGCAGGGGCACAGAGACATTGCAGTATACCTGGCTTATAGTGACTCCTTTCTGCCCTGCTTGACAGCAGAGTTTATCCAAGAAAACGCTAGATTTCATTTCCACGACACCGTTGTGTCTGGCAGAGGGAGTCTGTGCACAACACCTGCAGGAATTCCTGTCAAAGCAGTGAAATACTGCTGGCAAAACTGATCCCGTCCCTTAATGGTCTTTGTAGGATCAAAGGGGCCTTTGTTAATGGACCAGGATCTTTCTCCTGGGCCAGAAGCAATGAAAGAAATGGCAGAACCATGTACCCTAACAAGAGGTCGTGCTGAATAAGCTCATCATGCTCAATGACTCATTAAACACTTCCAGCTCTTCCAGAGGATCTTGGTCCTCCGGCACTGGGCTGGTTCCCGTCCAGGGCAGGATAAATTTTTGCAGTAGCCGGGAGGAGGCACCGTCAGGACCCTGAGGTTATTCTGTCCCACCTCAGCTCATTGCCGGGGGCAGGGGAAGGGAGGATCTTCCGAGGAGAATGGGTTCCTTCCAGGCAAGAAAACGCCGGGGGAGACACCGGTATTGTTTTTTGCCCGGGGAGTTTTTCGTGTGAATTGTTTCTTTTCTTGTACCCTCTGTAATTAGAGTTGTTGCTGTCACTGTTCTTTCTGTTATCTCATTGCTGCTTACATTAAATTGTTCTAATCTCAATTTGCCATCTTTAAATTTTGTGCCTCCAATTCTCCTCTCCAATCTGCCGCAGAGGGGAGGGGAAAGGAGGGGAGAGAGCAGTGCCGGTGACCCTCGCTCATCCCCGGTCTCCCTGGTGTGATTTTTCGGACCTTGAGTGAGATTTCTTCTCCTCCCCCTCTACGCAGGTGTGATTTAAAGGTACTGTCTTTGCCATGGCCACAGTCACTGCCCAGCTTTAAGCTCCAAGGTGCCTGAGTCACCTTTGCAGGTGCCAGGCAAGCATCAGCCCCTCAGGTGGCTTTGGGAATGCTTCTCCCAAAGTCAGTGCAGACTGCAACAAGCACTGTCTTGCTGATGCAGGCCTCGATTCCGCCCATCAGCTGAGCAGGTGTGCACACCAGGAGCAGGAAGAAGTGCCTGGATAGGGCAGAGGACCAGGGAGAGCAGCACAAAACCTGATGTGTTCAAGCCTGCTATCCTCAACTCCCAGCCCATCTCTAGTCCCCATGGCTCTCATTTAAAAACCTGGAGGTTTTCTATAGCCTTATTCCATAGTTTTTCTATAGATTTTGTATTTTTTTCTGTATTTTCCTCACTACAAGAAAGACATTGAGGCACTGCAGCGTGTCCAGAGAAGGGAACAGAGCTGGGGAAGGGGCTGGAGCCCCAGGAGCGGCTGAGGGAGCTGGGAAAGGGGCTCAGCCTGGAGCAAAGGAGGCTCAGGGGGGCCCTTGTGGCTCTGCACAACTCCCTGACAGGAGGGGGCAGCCGGGGGGGTCGGGCTCTGCTTGCAGGGAACAGGGACAGGAGGAGAGGAAATGGCAAGTTGCACTAGTGAAGGTTTAGGTTGGAAGGCAGGGAAAATTTCTTCATGGAAAGGGTTTTCAAGCATTGGAGCAGGCTCCCCATGGCAGGAGTGCTCATCCCTGGAATTGTTCAAAAAATATGTGAGGATGGCACTTAAGGACATGATTTAGTGGTGACCATGGTGGTGGTGCTGGGTTGATGGTTGTCCTCTATGATCTTAAGGATCTTTTCCAGCTGTAACAATTCTGTGATTCTATGATTCTTCAGAAACTGTTCGGGGATGCACATTCCCATTGGGATGTCTGGGTCACACGGGGACATCTCAGCGTGGGCGTGGTGCTGCCATTGCTGCTGGTCAGCAGCAGCACTCAGCAGCCCTGCGTGGTCTGTAAGCAACAACCCCTCACGCGAGGACACAAAGCTGGAGCAGCCAGTGACACCTCTGATGAAAATCCTCAGAATGAAATAATGCATTGGGCTGACAGGAATAATCCACACCTTTTCTCCTGGGCAGGTGAGGCTCAGCACAAACTCGCAGAGCCCGGAGTGCCACATCCCGTGAGCTCTCCTGGACGAAGAGCTCTGTCCTCGCTGGGTCAGTGTGTCTGTCCTCCCCCAGAGCTGAAACCACGTGCAAATGCTGCAGCTGAGAGGTTAATCAGCAACCACAGAGGGAGTACTCAGGGAAAAACACATGTCCCTTTCAATTAAGTTTGCTCAAATCCACTGCAATGAGCGGAGGGCTGTAACACTCAATTATTCCTAGCGATCAAATCGAATTTATGCTTGCCATTAAAGAGTCACCATTTGCTGCCTCTTCAGGAGCTCTGATCACCACCGTGTTATCACTGAGGGGTGCTGAATGACTTCTTGTTCACTCTTCATCCACAGTCAGTCTTCAGAGACGTCATTTGTGTGCTTTTTAAAGCCATTCTCGTCGTAGGACTTGGAAAATACCCCCCAGTAGTCTGATGTACTGTAAAAACGGTTCAGTGCAGAATGTGATTCGTAGCCAAGAGGAGGAAATCAAAGCACTGCAGCTTGTTTCCTCCTTTGGATGCCAAACCCAGCAACTTCAAGTAAGCAGGAAGGTCTGAGTGGGCTGCAGTGTGGGGACAGCACCCCAAGGACGCCCAGGAGCTTGGAAGGGAATTATATTTTTGGCATAGCAGATGTGGCCAGGTCCGAGATGTCAATACCTCCTTGGTTCTTCAGCTGGGCAGAATGTGTTGGAACTTTTAGAAAATAAGTACAGACTTGGCAACACAAATTATTTGTGGGTCTGCCTTATTTTTGTCATGTTCATATTTAACAACATTTTAACCCCAGTGTCCCAAGGAGATGATTCCCTGCAAGGGTGTTGTGTGTCCGCATGTGAACTGACCTGGGCAACCACCAAGCCACAGCTGGAATGCAAAGAGTAGATTTATTTCATTACCTTGCTGAAAAACCTGGGTGGCAGAGGCACACGGGGACACTGCTCCATCAGGCTCAGCTCATCCCAGCAGGGAGAGGCGCACAGGTGCTTGTGAGAGTGTGTTATCTCTACACAGCAGTCCTACTCCAAGCAGGCAGAGAATGAACCAACACCAGGCACAATAGATGGAGTTTTTCCACAAGTTTTCAGCATTCTTAGCTGCAAGGTCAGTTTGAGCAGAACTATTCCCTTCTCCTCACCAAATCTTTTCAGATCTGACTTCTTCCTCCCAACCGTCTGCCTCTTGTCTTTCTTCACAGAATAACATTTGGAGGTTTTGGCTAACATGGATCACATCACACAGAGAAGTCAAAGTCCAAGACTTACGAGATTCCTACAGGAAAATTTGTATCTGCAGGAGGTGAGTATCCACCAGTGTTCCTCCAGTAAAGGCTACACATCAAACAGACATTCAGTAACACTTTAAATTACTGAAGCAACAGTTGATTGACCATCTTCTACTGTTTTCCAGGAGGAAAATTAATCCAGAAGTTGAAAAATGGCTATTATTCATGGGAACATGTTCATTTTGTGAGGAACTGTTGTGTAGTGGATACCTCTCAGTACTAAAAAGAGATGAGAAAAGAGCTACAGGAAGGTCAAAAAATGACAGCAGATTCTTCTGAGGTTGGGAATTACTATGGGTATCATTGATCTTCCACCCAAACCCAAACCAGAATAGGAAAGGCTGTCTTTTATGGAAGTTCAGTCTCCTAGCTTCATGTAAGAATAGTTGTTCTTAGGGTACCCAGGGGTGGGGAGCAGAATAAATCCCATAACCCAAGGGGAAGTGGTCAGTGACCTGCTACACCACTGAGGCACACACAAGTCTCTGGGGCCAGATGGGATCCAGCCAAGGCCGCTGAGAGCGCTGGCAAGGTGCTCACTGAGCCACTTTTCACCATGTATCAGCACTCCTGACTCATTCTGGAGGTCCCAGTTGACTTTAGGTTTGCAAATGTGACGCCCATCTACAGAAAGGGATGGAAGGAGGAACCTTCTCTCTCCCTACAGCTCCCTCAAAAGAGGTTGTACCCAGGTGGGGGTCTCTTCTCACCGATGAAGAACAATAGAGCAAGAAGGAACGACCTGAAGTTGCACCAGGGGAGGTTTAGATTGTATATTAAGGAAAATTTCTTCGTGGAAAGGGTGGTCAAGCCCCAGCATAGGCTGCCCAGGGCAGTGGTGGAGCCACCATCCCCAGAGGGATTGAAAAGATGTGTAGCTGTGTAACCCAGGGACGTGGTTTTGTGGGCCTTGGCAGTCTTAGGTTTAGGGTTGAACTTGGTGATCTTAACAGTCTTTTCCAACCTAAATGATTCCATGAAGTCCACTGGGTCTGGAGAGGTTTCAGGTGAAGTGGGTCAGGAAACTGATTCAGCCAACCCAGGGCAAAAAAATCCCATTTCCAGGGCTGATGGGGCCATTTGGCTGGGTTCAGCATGGTACAGTGCATTTCAGCTATGCCAACAGGCCTGTACAAGAAAATGAATTCTTTCTTCAGAAGAGCTTTCTAGCTGCACAATCTGGACCAAATTCTGGCTGAAAGGTACTATGATCTTTCCCTGGCATGTCCCTGTTAGCCCTTGGCAGCTGCACAATCATTTAAACAGATACATACTCAATAATCAGAATTTACTCTGTGGTTTATCAATACTGAACTCATTATTGAATGCTAACAACGGAGAGTGCTGTCATATTGAAGAAGTGAATTTCAGGGAATTTGGACAAGAAGGTTTTTTCAACTTTCATGTTTTCTCAAGAAAATGCATATTCATAGTAGTTTGATATACCAGTTCACATGAGCAAGTCTATTTGCATAAATACTCAAATGAGAATATTTGCACGAGTAATTAGGAAATGTTTGTTTTTCACAAGTGCTTGTTTAGAAGGATTTTTCTACCAAATACTCATATATAAAAGAGGTCATGAATGCAAACAAAATGATTCACAGGGATTAGCCTGAAAGAAGATTTCCCTGTGTGTCTGTAATATTTCCACTCACCTCTGGTCGCTATGTAGGAGCCACTCATCTGCCAAACCTGATGAGCTCTGACAAGGGCTCCCCAAGTCTGCAGGATCATCTGGAGGCGGACGGAGGCATCACTGCAGGTTCCCCAAAGCGCTGAGCTTCTGCCAGTAATTAACAATATAAGAAATAAGAATATTAATTATAATAAAATAATCCTCGCTCAACGCGAGACCCTGAGTCTGGGCTGACACCTGTTCATTATCCCCAGGATGCCGTTCCCAGTTAATGCTGCCTGAGCCCATTAAGTTGGATCCCAAGGACAGGGCGCTCTCGGGTGTCTCGCAAGCCCAGGAGACTGGCAGCAAAGATGCTGCTCAAGCCTTTTGTTCCTTGTAGGAGCCTGCCTCGATTCCAGACCTTGGCACGCTTCTCCCACTCCCTGTGGTGATGCCTTTTCCTGGTCTTAAAATCAAGAGGCGAACACGGTTAGAAGGGGAAAAGGGCATTACCTTGGTATTTATTGTAAGGATCCTTAGGTGCACCACGACCAGGTCGAATACACCTCCATGCACCCCCGCAATGGCCACCCCAATCCCCCTCCTCTATATCTGGTCTTACATTCTAGGTCTTACTAATTAGCATATCTATCAAAATTCCCCAATGAGAGGCTCGAATGAGCCCCCCTCCCCAAGGAACCTTCCCCTGGATGGTTCTATCTTAGTTTACAAAATGTGTTCTGGAGAGGACCTTGGGGCCTGGGCACACTGGCACCCTAACTACAAAGCCTCTAAAATGTTTCGTCTCTTAGCTTAACAAACAAGCCCAAGAATGTAGGCAAAAGCACCAAGAATACAGAAGTTGCAAAAAGGTATAACAGGGGTAAAAAAGAAAAGACAAAAATCATCATGGCATCAGTGGGAGCACAGTTGACCCTCATGGCACGGCACGGGGCCGAAGGAGCTGGTGGGGCTGGTTCCAGCGTGGTCACACTCTCACCTTCCCTTCTGAGGGCTTGAATGCAGTGTCAGGGAATCAGCTGGGTTCTGCTGTGCTGATTCCACCCTCTTCATAAGGAAGAGGTCTTTTCCACACATATTTCCTTCCTCTTTCAATGTGATCGGGAGGAGCGTGGAAGGGTCTTTGTTCAGGATTTAACAATCTCACGAGGCCTCTACCACTGCGGGTTTCTGAGTCATGCAGGTTGGCTTTCCAGAGCAGATCAAAGCAGACACTGTCCAGGTGTCTGTGGGAGCTGTTCCTCAGTCCTCTGGGGCCTTTAAAAACCCAAAGTAATGCCAGAATTACCAAATACTGGTGCAGTGGGTTTGACCTCTTAAGATAGTGTGATTCCATCGTTGATTTCCTCCTGGTCTTCCCCTCAAGAGCCACACTCCAGCTCGCACTGCTGCCTTCCCAGCCAGTGCAGGAGCTCCTGAGCATGCAGAGGAGGAACCCCAGCCCTCAGCTGAAGCTGCTGAGTAAGGGCACAACCACAGCAGGTTACTCCAGCAGTTATGAAGGGCTCTTAGCAGTGATGTGAGGTCCTGGAGGATGCAAAGAAGGTTCAGCATGGGTCTTGCAACTGGAAGTTGAGAAGGAAGAGGAGACCCTGACCTGAGGACCAGCTGAGGACTAACCTGGTCCAGAGGTGTTTCAGCAAGTGGTTTGGATGAGGGCTGAGGAAGAGGCTCCGAAGGAGAGATCAAAGCTGGGGTCTGTGGGACTACAGTTTCCTGGCAGCAGTAGGGAAAAAGCACAAAAGGGAAAGACCATCCCTATGCTGGCATTTCAAGAAGGGGAATATCAGTTATTTTTGACTCTGATTGTATTCACAGAAGTCTTATCAGGCACTGGCTCCGAATGGAAAGTGTCCAGATAAGGTTTTCTAGAGTGATTCAAGGCCCAGGAAAGCTCACTTACAGTGGGGCTTCAACTGCTCAACCAAATCGTTTTAATAAAGAAATGAGAGAGATACTGCTCATACCAAATGTAGGTGGATAAATTGTAAATTGATTTCCACCGGGTTAACCAGGAGTAGAATCAGAACAGGACCCACCGAGTGGGAGCTGCAGCAAGGCAAAGTCAACCTGGAAATAATTGTTACAGCCACCAAGCCCTGGTCAATTCATCCTGTCTGAGCTCGACTTCGGGACATGGCTCTCAAATCTGTTTTGATGTCTCTTGCCCAAGTATCTGGTTGGATTCAAAGGGAGCAGAATCCAACCTGGCTCTTCAGATTCACTGCTCCTGCTATGCAGCTGCTCAGATGGGCCTGGAAAAGCTTTGCTGATGCAGGAAAAGCATCCCTATGGCAATATAACTCCCAGAGTTTGGCCTTTACAGTGCAAAGTAAAGTGAGTGAATGCTAACAGATGTTTCTGTGCCCAAGTGCAGTATATTGTCCTGGTGCAGAAATATTCCCAAAGCATCACAGTCTTGGTGCACCTGAGAAGCTCCTGGGTGGCTGAGGTGCCACTGTTCCCTCCTGGGCCCCCCTGCCCCTGACATTCAAGGGTCACTGGGTGCTGCAGCTCCCCTCCCTCTGTGCCAGCTCCACTGCTCTCCTGAGCCACCTGGAGCAGCTCCCCAGGGCAGGAATCACGGGCGATCCACTCCAGTGGCCTCCCCAAATGAGAGCAAAGCCCGGCCAACGCGACACGCCTGAAGGCCGGGGGAGATGGGGGCAGCCTGGCGTGACCTGTGCCTGCTGTCACCCCTGCTGCCCCTTCCTCAGCAGCTTGGCTGCCGTGCCAAGACCTCCGCCAGAAAGGCAAAGTCCTTGTGCTGTTCCTGCAGCCCAAGGTCACGGATTAATGCGAGTTCCTGAAGTTTACTTGTCTCGATGCCCTTTCCAAAGCAAGCCTCCTTTACACAGCAGGCAGTTGTAGGTTTGGGGCCATTAAGGGTTTTAGGAACTGCCAACATCCTCTGCTAATGCCGTCGGCACCTCACGGCTCATCCAAAAGCAGCTCCAGGAGAACGGCCTCAGCTCAGCAGGGTGAGCTGGAGATCTGTGCCCTACTTAGCTGGTGTATACATTTGTCAGTAAGTGGGGCACTCAATAACCTGAGATCTGACAGCCTTCAGATCCTGTATGGAGAGATGTCAATCATTCTGGCTTACATTAAACATCTTCCCAGGCATCTGGACTGTATTATAATATCCCATCAGTGCCAAATTATAAACATGAACCACACATGCTAATCTCTTGATTCTGGCTTATTTCCCTTTCAGACAGTCCATGGAAGAAGGAAAAAAATGTCTTTTGTCAGCATAATAAAATCATAAACCACGTGGGAGGGAGGGTGGTGCCATCACCCAGCATCTCTCCTGAGCCAACTATGGATTTTTGCAATAGATTCAGTATTTCTGGCCATTTTCACTCTCTGCCCTGGTAATAACCACAGTGAAGACACCCAGTAACCAGTAAATGGAATCACAACAGAGGAAATCCTTTGATGTTTTGCGTGTGCTTCTCAGTTTGCCCTATGACATGGTCCCACCTGCCCAGAGCTGGACCTGCTGTCCAAGAGGGACAGAGCAGTGACCACAGAGAGGGCACTGACCACCACCTTGTCCTGCTCTGGGGCAGTGGTGGGAGCTCTTCAAGAGAATGTGCAAATCACTTGGAAGCTCTGAACAACTAACAGGTGACTTTTACATCTTAAAGTAGCTTCTGGTTTATTCTTCTTCTGAGAGTCAATTAGTGAGGGTAAAGAACATTTTCCTGGAAGTCCTGGGGATGGGATTCCTTGCATGCAAATCATGCTGGGTAACTCACCCCTTTTCTCCATACAGCTCTGCTCCAAGGCCAGGAGCCCAGGTCAGCACAGAGCTGCGAATGTCCTCAGAGGTACCCACAGCTCCATCTCTTCTCAGGCAAGGACAGAGTTACTTGAGGGAAGAAAAGGAATCTTCTTGCACACTCGAAGGACACACAGATGGAAGAGCTTGGCAGCACTTTCTGAGAAATGCTCAGCATCCCCAGGAGCTTGGGCAAACCCAACAATCTCTTTGGAAACCTCCTCCAAGGAACTGCTTCTGTCCCAGGGAGCACCAGAAATTGCTCACTGTGGATCACGGTCTAAGTGGGATCCAACAGGAGGAGCTGGACAGGCCCTTCCCAAGGAGAATGTTAGAGAACCATAGGTTTGAGCCCTGCCATCTCTTTTGCCATAGTGACCTTCAGGTGACCTTGCTTCCCAGTGTCAGAGTAGCAGCAGAAGTGGTTTCAGTCCACTGCAACTGGAATGGACTGGGCAGTTTGCCAAGTGAATATCTGCTGGGTTAATCACTGTGCAAATCTAATCAGGAACTGGAATGTGCCAGGCTCATTACTGAAATTAAATTCACCTCCAATTAAAGAGAGAGCTACAAGCTTCCATCATGCAGAGGTGCCCCCAGGCTGCCCCTCCCAAAACCAACATCAAATCCAGTCCTGCTGAGCTGCAGGTTTGCTGAGCTCTGGAGGTATTTCCAGGTGTGAGGAAGTGAACTGCTGCTTGTGATTTCCCCCAAGGCTCTCTGAGGAGTTTACCAATGCCTTTAATAAGTCACCTTGCAAGTCAGGAGTAACTTCAGTGGTGGGATTTCCAAGGAGCACTCACCAAGGGAAATCTGGGGACACGGTAACTGGAACACTTCCCATGGCAGGATCCTTCTTGTGAGGACCTTTACAAATTCTCACCTTCACATGCTGAATCTTTCCTTGGGACCTATGCACCTTATGTCCACACTGTGGAGTCCAAATTAAGAAATTAAGTTTTTGCCGAGAACAACCAGGCTGCAGAGCCAAGCAGGCAAAGTGCAGAGATGCCGACTGAAAAGCTGTTCAAGCCTCATTTGCCCCTTTGGCTTCTATACTACACTTGCACAGCCTAATCACATCATCACTACACATCACATCTCTGCCTCCATCTGTGATTCACCTGGGCATTATCTGATTTCAGGGAAAAACTTTTAATATCTTAGGTCTACATATGTGGCTGTAACTGAAATCCAGCTCTGCAGACTTGGCGGGACTGCAGATGTAATTCCTGACCTTCTTTTCTCCTCCAGTACTGACAGAAAAAACAATCCACAAAGATTAGGGCTTGGCTGTCACCTGGAGATGGCCAACACGGATGCAAAACTTGGAGGCTCCCTGTACACACGTCCTTGCTCCACTCACACCTTCCACTGCCTACTCTAAAAACCACAAGTATATCCAAAAATATAGCTGGGGTCTGAAATCCTCCATCCTCATGGCCAGAAACCAGCAGTAGGTAGCAGCATAAAGAATCACAGACTGGTTCAGGTTGGAAGGGACCACAGAGGGTCATCTGGTCCTACCTCCCTTGCTCAAGCAGGGTCCTCCCAGAGCACGTGGCACACACCTCAGCAAGACATTGAAAAACAGTATTTAATTTGTTTCAAGTACATAGGAAATTAAATATATATTGAAGAAAATATTTCACCTGGGTGTTCCAGATCTGTGCAGAAGCCACAGGTGCTGAGCAGAGCCATATTCCAGCAGGAGACTTCATCTTTAAACAAAACCTATTTGCTCCCTCTCAGGCTCAGGAGCCCCAAGATGGATTTGTCACAATGGTCTGACCGTAGCCACAGGTGACTCATCCTTGCCTTGACGCAGAAGAGGATCAGGTCCTCACCAGTTCTCCTGAGCTTATTCTGCCTGACCCACTTCCCTACAGCCAGGAGTGCTGGAAGCCACAAGGATTATTGTGCCAGAAGCCACAAGGATTGTTGTGCCACCTTGTTGCAGAGTTTTAGCTGCTAAGCCTTGCTCTGGCACGGCCATGTCCATCTGACCTGGCAGGGTGTGTCACCTCTGTGACTGACACGTGCCTGGCCTGGCTGACACGGCACAAGCAGCACAGAAGGCACTCACTGCTGGCAGTACTTGGTCAATGAAATCTCTGAAATCTTTCTGCCTTGGCACTTGGCTCCTTGAGGACCTGGCTGGTGACACTATTCATTTGCAGCCTCAGGTGTGTCCAGTATCTCTGGATAAGCTTCCAGATGGCTGAGGAAATTTATTTTTCTGCCCAGAGAGGTTGGAGCCTGAGTCCTATTCCACCCTTGTGACTTTTCCAAGTGTTAAAGGGGTGAGATGGCCAAGGGCTCCCAGGCAGAGACCCAGCTGGGTCACAACCACCTCCTCTGCCTCCAGAGCTGCCTTGGAGAGTATGAACCATCCCTCCTCCAAGGGACTCGTATCTCTGAGGGGCATTAATTTCTAGAATGACATCTTTCCCAGTTTAGGATGCAGACAGCTCTTCCCAGTCCTGTAAAGCACTCTGCTGGCTCCATTAATTCTGGATCAAACTCCACTTGTAGGTCCCACTCTGGCCACAGGAAAGCAGCAGATTTGTGACTGTCCATGTGTTGCCATCTGATGCATGGAGGTTCCCCTCCCAAAATATTCACCAAACACAGCTCCAGGGGGTCCAGCTGGGATGTCAGACTGTCCATCCCCAGCTCTGTGTCAGGGTCTGGCTCTGCTATCAATATTCACACCAAGGCCTTCTGCCTAAGTTCATGAAGGAAAGTCAGAAACTGTCTGCTTTGATGCACCTCACACACTGTTTGTCAATTTGTTGGATTATTTGTTTAGTTTTCTGAAATCTTGCTGGGTTTTGAGTGTGGCTGTGTCCTTGTGGAGACTCCTCTGAGACTGTGGCTCAAACTGTATAGGACTGAGTCCTGGTCTCCTTATTGCTGTTATGTCACATTTCATAATCACCCTATCAAGATCACTTGGAGTCACAATGGAAAATGGTTCAAAGCCAGAGCTAGAAGATGAGACTTGGCCTTTAAATAGTTTCTATACTTTGTGGTATAAAGATGTGATTCTTTTTGCCATTCTAGGATCTATTTTACAGCTGTCATTCCTTCCTTCCTTGTTCCTCTACTGGACTTGCACATCACTCTCCTGGGTTTCGGGCCCTTTGCCTGTGAGCAGTGTTCCCATCAGTGTGTGGGTCTCTCTGGACTGTTCATGCTGCCTCTTCCAGCCTGTGCTTGCTGTCTGATGGTGTCACTGACGTCTCTTTGTGGAAGGCCTTAAGGCACAAGCACCTGCAGGTTCTGTTCTCAGCTCCAGAGTTAATTGCCCACATCACCTCTCTTTAGCCCCAAATTCCTAAGGCCAGTTCCTCTGGGTTATTTAGCACTGAGCCTCAATAGCTTCTTCCCTTGTGTGCTCTGGGAGGCTTTTCCAGTGAAGAGACACTAATTCCTGCTGTTCTCTGGAAATCTGGAGACCCCCATCCTGACTGGTTATTGCACTTGGTTACCTCTTGGAGCCTGTCCAGGTTTCAACCCTAAACCCAAGCTCCTCGCAGCCACTGTCCATGTCCCTTGTGGGGTCTGGTGCTCCTCTGCTGCACGAGTTGGTGTCTCAGTTGTGCCATGGAGCTCCGCAGGAGCCACTGGTGGGACAGCTGGAGTGAAGGGCAGGGCTGTTCCTGCTCCCTGCCTGCTGACGGGACAGTCCTGCCTTACCCTGAAGTTCTGCTCCTGCACGAACAACTTCAAGCCAAATTTCCTCAGCCGCTGGGACCACTCAAGAGCTGGAAGCACAAGGGGCAGCAAGGCAGGCTCGGGTGAGCTCCTGCAAATAACTACTCATAGAGCAAAGCTGCACCACTCGCCAGCCCCTCCCCAGGGCTGCCAGGGGCATCCGGAGTGCAGGTTTGAGGCAGAGCCCGACGAGCCTTCCACACTTGGAGGGACGCAAAGCCCTTGTTAGGGAGCAGAGAGCTCAGCACTGCCCCAAGGGTTAATTAGCAGCGTCCTTTGCCTTCGGAGGTGTTCCTCTAAGCACTTCCTCGTGGAGGGACAGCCGTCTTTGTTGCCTGGATACTGCCTCGCCGCGGCTTTGAGGAAGATAGCTGGAGCTTCATTAGAAGAGGATGTCAGTGGGATTTTCAGGTTTAGCTGCACTATGTAAATCGTTACCCGCGGCAGCCCTGAGGCAAAGTGGCTGCCGGTTACTATCAGCCACACATCACATCCATGCTCTGACAAGACAAATAAGGGTAATTGTCTCTCTCCCCTTAATCAGGGGCATGTGATTAGCTGGAGGAGGCCTTGGCCAGGTGCTCACCAGCATTACCCGGCTGAGCATCCCTGCAGAGCC
Source organism: Machaerirhynchus nigripectus (assembly GCA_013397975.1). Classification (NCBI taxonomy): domain Eukaryota; kingdom Metazoa; phylum Chordata; class Aves; order Passeriformes; family Dicruridae; genus Machaerirhynchus; species Machaerirhynchus nigripectus. The sequence goes on along the minus strand of VZRQ01000115.1, from coordinate 270,731 downwards.
AGGTTGGGCAGCCAGGACCCGCCAGGTCCGACATCCTTCAGCTGTGGGAAGTGAGCAGCAAACAAGCAGCCGTCTCTCATGGCTTGGGAGAGTATAATCATTAGAAATTAAAGAACAGCTGATGAAATGGTGACTTGTTCCTGGTTTTTTCCAAGTTACCCAGGCTGCACCTTTGCTGTAGCTCACCTCTCCAGTCTGAGATGTATTGAATGTTGCTGATGCGAAGTGAAGGATCCCAAAGGGTCTGGGAAGGATTTGCACCCAGCCTGGAAAACTGAGCTTGGGAACAGATATGTGGAAAAACAGATTTTCTGAGGTGGGAGATGTATGTCTTCAGTGGCTTTGTGTCACATCATCTCTTCATCATGCTCTCTGTACCCATGACGAGCGAGATGCCCTGGGAGATCTTCCCAAAGTTATGGAGCAGGAGGACATTGTCATCGTCATCTTCCTCCTCCTCCTTCACCTCCTTCCATTTTAAGGATAAAATTCCAGGTAAACTGGGCCTGAGTTCCTTGGGTCCTCCCACACTCTCCAGTCACCATTTCTGTTCACCACATGACCTAAAGTCAGACCAAATTACTTTAGCCAGAGCCATCAGCAAAGTAAATAGCCAGCCACCCTTCTACTTGCTGGCAGGACACAGCAGCCTGGTGGGGTCTGACCCTGCTGAGGGTCTGAGCAGGGGGAAGGGTGGGAAATGAGGTGGATGGAGCAACAGCCTTTTAACTGGAAGGCAGTGCAGATAATTGGGATGGCTCATGTTTTCCTTAGAATGGAGGATGTTGTACAGTGGCTGTGCCAGAGCATTTGGAAACTCCTCCTGGTCTGGGAGTGAGGAATCATCTGGCCTGGCTTTGCTGAATCCTTTCTCGTGTGTCCTGAGGTGGGGAGTCCCTGCCAAGTGCAGGACTGCCTGGAAGTCAGCCCTGATGGCCGAGTGCCACATCTGGGGCAGATGCTGCTGGAAGGGTTTGCTGTGCCCTGCAAAGGACCCGACTTCAGACCTTTGTCCCCCCTGCTTGAGGGGAGCAAAGCTGTGCATCCACCCCTATGACAGTGAAAGCATCTGCCAAGGTGACCCTCACTCACGTGCCTCCAACAGGTGCAGAACATTTCTGAGTGTAAAGAGAAAGTGAAAACCCCTCTACCAAGACCCAACATCTTCCCATGCTGCTTCCTTCCCTGCTGCCCCCTGGGGCAAAACCACAAGGGCTTGTGCTGTCCAGCAGAGATGGTGACAGCTTGGGTCCAGCTGGGATGGCTTCCAGTGTGAAAGCCTGAGATAGTCACTGGGAGATTATGGGACTCAGAGCACCAATTTAACAAGAAATGTATCAATCATTGGAAAATTACTTGATTTAGAGACGGACAGTCTCGGTGCCAGATTTAACATTTTGAAATGCATTTCCCTTCTCTTGTTGCAATGGAATCATAGAATAGAATTACAGAATTAAGGTTGGAATCACAGAATCAAGGTTGGAAAAGACCTCCAAGATCATCAAATCCAACCTGTGACCAGTCCCCACCTTGTCAACCAGACCAGAGCACTGAGTGCCACATCCAGATGTTCCTTGAACACCTCCAGGGATGGGGACTCCACCACCTCCCTGGGGAGCCATTCCAATACTTAAACACCCTTTCAGTGAGGAAATTCCTACTGATGTCCAACCTGAACCTCCCCTGGAAAAACCTGTTTCCCCTCTCCTGTGAATGTATAGATGTAATGTCTCTCATTAATTATGTAGCACAAGTTCCCCAAACTCCTGCACACTTATGCTCACGTACATCTCTGCCTTCATCAGAATATTTTGATGCAATCAGAAGCATTTGTACTCCTTTTCCCTGGAATAGGAAACACTCGTCCCAGAGTGATCCCTAGCAAACTGGCTGGGCAGCTGGTGCTGGTTACAGCGGACGCTGATGCTGCAAGTTGTCCTTCACAGATGTGGTTGACAGTGCCATTTGCAGCTTCCACCCACTGCTTTCCTCCGCCTATTGATGGTGGTTTGAGCTCCTGGTTGTGCAAGAGTTTTGTGATTTATTGTTGTGAATTAGGGTGCACAACTGCAGCTGTGCCTCCTCCATGCGGTGAGCAGAGTTTTTTGGTTTTTTGGAGTGAGGATGTGTTTTGTAAGGTCCCAACACCTTCCTCCTGTGTAGAGACACCATTTTGTAGTAGGGTTCTGAGCCCCTGGACCAGAGATGTCAGACTTATGAGCCAGCCAGGCCAGCTGACAGCAGGATTGATGACAAAGTTACTGCTCCCTGGCTGTGCTCTCATCTGCTCCACATCTATCAGTGTATTTCACTTTGCTCCAAGTGCACGAGACACATAATGTACGAGGCAGTGACTCATCACCAGCCCGACCCTCGTGTGCTGCGAGTCCAGCAGAGCAGAGACCTTGTCCATCCCCCCATGAGAGCCAGAGCAGCTCTGACCTGGAGCCTGGAAAACAGTCTGCTTCATCAGAGGGACTGAGTGACACACGCTTAACCAAATTCTTACCAATTCTTCTCAAAACCCCACCATGCAATCTGTGAGGCCAGCCTGGGTGACTCTCTAATTCTAGGAAAGATTTCAGAATGAGCAGGGACAAATCACAGAATCACAGAGTCTGATTTGGAAGGGACCCCCAGGGATCACCCAGTCCCACCCCTGGCCCTGCCCAGACACCCCAAACCCCACCCTGGGCAACCCTGGCAGCGCTGCCCAAACGCCCCTGGAGCTCTGGCAGCCTCGGGGCCGTGCCCATTCCCTGGGGAGCCTGGGCAGTGCCCAGCACCCTCTGGGGGAAGAACCTTTCCCTGATCTCTGGCCTGAGCCTGCCCTGGCCCAGCTCCGGCCGTTCCCTGGGTGCTGTCCCTGTCCCAGGGAGCAGAGATCGGAGCTGCCCCTCGGGAGGAGCTGCAGCCCCCTGAGCTCTGCCCTCAGTGTCCTCTGCTCCAGCTGGACACACCAAGGGCCCTCACACTTGGTCAGAAGGGTCAGAAGTCACACACCTTCTGACAAAACATGAAAGCAAGCTAAAAGGAAAGACTTCAGAAAACACTATGAGAGTTGGCTGGGTGAGAAAGAAAAGGTGACCTGGTATCCAAAGTTATCCAGCTTCACTGTCCAGAGGACCTGGGGGCAGAACTTCCAACTGTCTCAGGTCCAAACTCCTGCCACATTCCAACGCTGCTTTGCACAAGAGCTGCAGCATCCCCAGCTCAGCACCTCAGGGTTCACCATGCACAGGGCACAGAGGAAGGGGGCTCTGCTCACCCCAGGAGGTGCCAGCAGTGCTGGGCAGAGCTGCCCAGAGCCCTGTGCTGAGCTGTGCCAACAGGTTCACCACACACAGCACCAGAATCAGAGACCAGAGGAGGAGAGAGTGGTTATTTTGGCACACGTCCTGCCCTCGGGACAAAAATAGAAAACACTTTGGGTTAGTGTCCTTTAATTTTTGGAGCCTGGCACAGCCACACATGGCACCTTTCAGCACCTGCTGGAAGCGGTTGTGTTCATCTGCCCGTGGTGAGCAGGACACTGCCAGCTCTGGCCTGTTACTGAACAAACCAAGTTCCAGCCTGGCAGCAGCTGAGACAGGAGATTCCAGATGCAGCCTGGCCATTGTCCTGCACTGGCAGTGCTGCCCACGGTGCCCCAAAGCAAGGAAAATCTCATCCTCTTGCTGCTGCCCGCCGCCAGCACCAGGCAGTGGTGTTCGATGAGCGTCAGCTGGGACGAGCCTCCTTCCCCCCTCCGGGAGCGCCTTGGGCCGGCCCCCAGTGCCGATGGAGGTTCCGTGGCCACGGCCAATGGATGTTCCAGGTGGAGCATCGGGACACGGTTGTCACCTCCATGTGAACACGGTCCCTACAGGGACGGGAGCGCAGCCCCGGGTTAGAAGTTGCCTCCCTCTTGTGGTGGCTGCGCTGCTCCCGAGTAACACGGGTGCAAATCAGGGGGGTTCTGATGCTTGGCCTTCCAGAGAGCATCAGAGAAGGACAGAGGTGGCCCTGAGCAGGTGGGAATTCCCCGGGGCTTTTGCTGATGAGAAACATCAGTCCTTCAGTGACCCCTGCTCTGCTGATGCCAGGGATGTCACCTGTGAGCTCTGGGAGGAGATGTACCCACAGGACTCAGCCCCAGCTGGAAGAAGCAGGTGAGAGGAGCCCAGCTCAAATGCTGGCAGCACAAAAATAGATCAGAGGGAAGAAAATTAGGTAGGAGATTGAAGTGCAGCTTTGGATTGATGATCATAGAACAGAATATCATGAACTGCAAGGGACCCCCAGGGATCACCCAGCCCAGCCCCAGGCCCTGCCCACACACCCCAAATCCCACCCTGGGCATCCCTGGCAGCGCTGCCCAAACACTCCTGGAGCTCTGGCAGCCTCGGGGCCGTGCCCATTCCCTGGGGAGCCTGGGCAGTGCCCAGCACCCTCTGGGGGAAGACCCTTTCCCTGATCTCCAGCCTGAGCCTGCCCTGGCCCAGCTCCGGCCGTTCCCTGGGTGCTGTCCCTGTCCCAGGGAGCAGAGATCCGAGCTGCCCCTCGGGAGGAGCTGCCGCCCCCTGAGCTCTGCCCTCAGTGTCCTCTGCTCCAGCTGGACACACCAAGGGGCCCGCAGACACTCCTCGTGTGGCCCCTCCCGACCCTTCAGAATCTTTGTGGCCCTTCTTTGGACACTCTTTGATAGCTTTAGATCCTTTTTACACCTCGATGCCCAAAACCACACCCAGGACTTGAGGTGAGGCTCCAACAGAGGGAACAACCCCCAGAAGTCAAAGAAGTGAGTCCGAATGTCCCCTTCAGCTGCAGATCCTCGTGGAAATGCAGGAACTATTGAGTAACAAAGGCAGATACCCCACGAAGGCAGTGCCAACGCACCTGACCAGTGTTACACTGAGAGCAGCGATGCTCAAGAGTGCACTTGAGAGGAGATCACAGAAAAAGACAAGAAAAACTGGCAACAGTTTGGCAAAAAACTCAAGCCAGACCTGCACTATATGAACTGTGGAGCTGAATGTCCCTGAAGGGTGTCCTGCAAACAGGGAATTCTGCAACAACTACCACAGAAAGGAGCATTAAGCAAATATATGCAAAGCTATCAAGGCTTTGTAATCACAGACAGTGCCAGTGCAGAGAGCAGGGAAAATCTTCACTGCAATGATGTCCTAAAGAAACGAAAGAAAATAGTGGAGGAATTAAAAAGTAACATGCACCAACTCAAATCAAACTCAACGAGGGCTCTCAGGTGGTGTGTGGGCAGAGTCAGGAAACCCGGGAGTGTGAGAATGTGAGTCAGAGAGTAAAATAAAACACTGAAATACCAAGTCACAGGGAAAACAGAGAAGTTCCCAGTGACAGGGACATCGTTTGCAAAACGCGTGTTCACGCCGAGTGGGCCCGCTTGGCCGCAGGGTCACTCTGGGGATAGGGAAGATTTAAGGCCAGGCAAGTCTCAGACATTTGTTTAGTCAACGAGGCAGCTGACTGGGCTCCACCCTTTGCACCGAAGAGATCAGGTTTTGCAGGAACTAAAACAGAGAGAGGATGGCATTGTTCCATGGCTCCTTTATGGTGGCTGGGTATGTGCAGGGATGGCATTGGGAAAAGGTTGTGGCCCTCGAGAACAACCTTGGAGAGGTACCAAAAGGTGCCAACCCTGGAAGCACTAAGGCTGGGAAGAGCTGCAGAACAGCAGCTCAGTGCTCCAGATGTCCAGGAAATATCATTTCCTTATCCAAGTACCAATTACTCTGCATTTGGTGGGTCTCACATTCTGAAATGGCCCCTAGCGTGTCCTGTTCACACCTGTGCTTCAAAAACAGCACCTGAGGTCCCTTTGAGAAGACTATATTGGAAAAAGAAATGGAAGAGTCATGGAGAGCAATCCCATAGTTATATAACCAGTCATCAGCCCAGGATCTCGTGGACTGCATTGTACAGGGAGGATAATTATGAATTTGTGCATTGCTGCATGAAGATTAATTAATGAATTAATTACCAGCCTAGAGACTGGTAGCCCTAATCTTAGGTAGGGTGTCACAACATAAAGCTCTCCATAAAGAACAACACAGAGTAGGAGACACACTCTGCCCAGACCTCATTGTGTGCAGGAGATGGGACACAGGAGACCTCCACAGCTCAGCACCTGAGATGGGACACAGGAGACCTCCACAGCTCAGCACCTGTCTAAGGAAGGAGGATGGGTGGGAATGTCACTCCTGAGCTGGGCACAGCGGTGCAGGACAGCGTGGATTTGTGCTGCCTGCCCTGCTGTGAGGATTGGAGCCCAGAGCAGGCTGTGGGGGTGAGCACAACGCTGTGGGAATCACAACGGATGCTTCAGTGCCACAGGAGCTGTTGGGAGCTGACCTGATGCCAGCCAAGGTGGGCTGGTGGCTGGAAATGTTGTGTTGCTGTTGCTCCACAGGCCTGTGAGTCAGATGGAGGAGTGGAAAGGACATGCAGAGCTAGAGAAGAAACTGTGTGCTGTTATGTCATGGAAGCAATGAAGATGAAACCCAGGCGTGGGAAAAGTCAGGAAGAGAGTGGGAAGGGGAATGATGTGGGTGCTGAATTTCTGTAGGCATTAGGAAAAAGTTGAAGCCTCAATGCCAGGGACAGAGATGTGGACAGGTCTCCTCATCCTCCTCTCTCTGGGGCCTGGGTGGTACTGGCTGGCTGCCTGTGGGCTGTCTGGCTCAGGTGTGAATGCCCCATATGCTGAACATCCGCTGTGTCTTTTAAGGGCTTCTCTGGAGCAGGTTGCCAGAAATGATCCTTTGATTGAAGATATTCAAAATGAAATTTCCTTTTCCATATTCTGTCCCACCTCTTCCATTTGCAGGTCCAAGCATGCTTATCCTACGATCTAAGTGCCCTCAGTTGTGTTTGTGGGCCAAAACAGACAGAGCTGAAGCAGCAGAGGCAGATGAGCTTCGTGATTTCATCAACAGAAACATGGAGAACAGTGCCTTCCTTGCTAATGCAGGAGTGGAGAGGGAAGAACTGGGTATGACATCCACAGACTCTTCCTGTGCAGGAAAGGGACTGTGCTCTGAGAAATCCAGCCATACGTCCCAGCACCTTCTGCATGGGAAAATCCTGTTATCCCCACCAGGGTGTGAGCACCCCAGGACTCCTCGTGGTCCTCTTGTTTCATCCAGAACAGGTGTCACTGGAGACTTCCTGAGGAGACTTCCAGGGAGACAGAAGTGCTGCTCCCCTTGCTGAGCTGATCTGGGATCAGAGACAGCACTAGGGTGCCAATGGTGGGTTCTCAGGTTCAGCCCAAGAGCAGTTCAGCCAAACTGACTCCAGGGCTCAGCAAGGAGCAGGGAGCTGACGTGATGAAGGACCTGGCCACCATCCCAGGGAGCACCTCACGTTACTCTTTCTAAGGGACAGTGGTCTCTCCATTTCATTCATTCAGCCTGATGATTTCCTTGAGGAACAACAAACTGGAGCCAGGTCAAATTAGACAGATTTTACCTGTGCCCAGGTACTCCTCAGAGGTGTCACTTGTCAAGTCACCACAGCAGTCAGGAGACCAGGAGTCTGAAACAGGTGATGAAGAGCAGGGATTCTTGCAGTACTTGTTAGCCATGAGGCCAAGGTCACCACAGACCATTCCAGGTTTGCTGCAGCTGGGAAGCTCTCCCAAGAAGCACTCAGCAGCAACAGTACAGATTGTGAAATTGGCTGCCCAGATGCTGCCCCTGGAAACACTGGGCACAGTGCAGGCAGGTGGTGAGCTGCTCCACATCTCCCTGTGGTGAGGTTGGTTTGGGGACAGCAGGAACGACTTCACAAACACAGTTCCTAGAGGTTTCATCAGTCAGGACCAAGAAACTTCCATCAGGAGTAATAATTGAACTCCCTTTTAAAGCAGATTTATGGACAGAGCACTCACATTTGTGAGTCAAAATGGTCTGAATCAAGCAGGCAGTTTCTCCAGGGGTCAGCCCCACCACTTTCAGTTGAAGCACACCCCAGACTGGGACCAGGGCAGTGGTTTTCACAAACTGGTCACTGAAAATAGGCCAGTTATGGAGAAGTAGTTCTATAAACCCTTCATCTGGAGGTGGAGTGACATTGTCTGACGTTCTCAGCACCAGGCAGCACAGTGCATCAGCCTTGGCAATCAATTTCCCTGGCCTGTAAACAAGTGTGTAACCACAGCCCTCACTGCAGCCGTCCTGGCAGCACACCTGGGAAGGTGTGCTCTTGAAGAGAAATCCAACAAAGAGCTTTTAGCCTGGCAGATTTTGATTGCAGCTCCACAGATGTAATTATGGGATGCCGTGGTTTCATTAACCATCACAAGGCTTCATTAACCATCACAAGGGCTTCCTCTCCCATTTGTCCCTGGCGATGGATGGCACAGAGCTGGTGCAGGGACGGGTCCCTCTGACCCACCTGGCAGCTCGTGACTCAGAAACCTTCAGTGCCACGCAGCAATGCAAACATGTAGCCCTTTATTATCTCTTTTCACCCAGATGAATGAACCCTGAATCAGATGTCAATAACTGCTTGGCATTCCTGGAGATCTCAGCATGCTGGTGAGTTTATCTTCCTACAATTTCCTTGTTGAGAAAGCAACAAAGGGCCTCAGCACCCGCTGCTCTGTGCAATAGGAAGCTGTGGTAGAGGTTGAGCAATCCAAGGAATGCTTGAAACACCCACTCGAGTTTTGGCTCTGGATCCCCATGTTTTGCCTTTTCTCCACGTTCTCTTGGGTAGATGTCCCAGTTTCTCAATTCCTGCCACTTGGCCTCAGTGTTTGCAGGATCCTCCTCTGCTTGCCGGCAGCCAGTGCTGTGTTTGTGGAGCAGAGTGCACAGGATGGAAGCAGAGGAACGAGCACGGGAACGCACAGGAACACATCACAGCTCTTGCTGCAGCAGGAGAAAGGCTGGGAGGGGACTAGCCATGACACAGAGCTGTCAGGACAAACACAACGACATCCCCTTGGTGACACAGTGTCTTGGGTTCACGCCTTTTGCCCGCACAGCTCGCTTTTGGTTCCTGCTGAGCCCTGGGAAGCTCGTGCTCAGCTGTGCCACTGCTGCAGCTTGCTCAGGAGCAGCTCACCCAGCCCACCCAGAGCTCCGGCGCTGCACATGGGGACAGTGCAGGTGGCAGGTGCCTCGCTGTGTGAGCCCACGATCTCTGCAGAAATGCTAAGTTTAGGCAGCTCAGCAGCTCCCTGCCCAGCCTGCCAGGGAGCAGCTTCCAGCCAGGCTGTGTGTGGCTCTGCGTGCCACAGGTACCTCAGCCCAGAAACCCCCACAAGCAGAGGCTACCCCTGCAGGTGGAACTGGGGGGGTCAGTGGTTCATGTCACTGTCACCCACCCCGAGGCTGTCACACCCACCCACCTTCCCATGGGACATGGGCAGGGGATGAGGTACAGCTTGTGATGTCTCCCAGCAGTTCCATTTTGAAATCCACATGTCAGAGCACACGTGGAATTTCAGGAGTCTCCATTCCATGTGTATTTGTGCTTTGCTATCCCACAGCCTCAGCTGCAGACCACAGAAGGGAGCAGGGCTGTGTGCTCCTGGCTCAGCCCAGTCCTCCCCAGCACCAGGTGTGGGCAGGGAGGATATGCTCTGGGCTGCACCGGGTCTGTCACAATCCTGTCTTTGGTGCTGTGAAGAGGGACTTGTTCCTCGTGGAGATACATGAGAAGAACTGACCGATGTTACAATTCCACCTGGGAAGTTTAGGAAGTCCTTTCTACCAGTGTCCGGTGGGAGCTGAGTTATTGCTGAAAGTCCTGCACATCCTCCCTCCCCTGCTGCTTTCCCAAATGAGCACCTCGGCTGCCCATGACCAGACCACAACCATAACTGGCACCAGTAGTGGTGGAAACATCATCCACAGAGGGAATGGGAGAGCCCAGCCTTGTGCTAAGGACATGAACTAAGAGCTCCGGGATCAATTCCCTGCTCCTCAAGAGGAGAGTATCTCCTAGCTGCTTGTCTGGATGACATGGAAGAGCTTTCTGCCCCTTTCTCCCCTGCCTGTGACCTGGAGGAATCATGGCTGTGGCTGTATTCTCAACCTGACCATCCTGGAGGACATCCAGCCCTGCATCTCCTTTCACACCGAGGGGCTGCCCGTGGGTGTCAGCACCCCTGGGAGCTGGCCGAGCTGCTGAGCATTGCACTGACACACCACAGGCAGAAAACCCCTCAGAAGAGCACATTTTGTTGCACAAATTACTCTTTCCCTTCTCTCTCGGAGCTCTGCAGGGGCTATCTCGAGCGTGCTGAGTGCCTGCAGCCTCTCCACATTTCCTGTTTTCATTCCAGTATCTGCAGTGCTCACACGCCGCGTGCCTCGAATTCCAGCCCTGACGCACCAGGAAAAGGGAACAAGGGCAGATTCGTGGGATTCTCAGAGTCTCTCGTGCCTTTTCTCCAGCCAGGGTGGGGATACTGATAACTCCCTGACTCCTTCCTTCTTCCTTTTTTCTTCCTTTCCCTCTTCCAATTCCCGGATATGCTGTTATCCCTCAGCATGTTGATGCTGCAGTATTCTGACAGGGAAGGGCAGGCATTTGGCCTGTTTTCCTAAAAGCCACAGCTGGGAAGAGCTGAATCAGAGCTGCTGGTCTGGGGAGAAAGTGTCTACGAAAGATTGCTCTGAGGCCTAAGAGATTCTGCCAAAATGTGGCATAGCCACTATAATACCACCTCCCCACTGCAGTGGAAACTTTCCAATGGTAAAATCAGGCGTAAAACCCTTAAGCCAGTGGAAGGATTGTCTTGGCAAATATTTGCTTGGAGTTCAGAGTCAGTCAGATCCATCCCTCCTGTGCCTTCCCTCAGCTTCCAGCCAGCACTGACACGCAGGACCCAAGACACACTAAATTTGGCAATTTGAGACTTAAAGGACAAATTCTGTTCCTTTTAATCCCATGGTTAGTTGAGGCCAGATGTTGACAGCAGAAACAGAAAGCTGTGGCCAGTCTGAGACCCAAGGAATGAGTGCCAGCACTGGAAGGTATTCCAGCCCCAAGTGTGGCACCTGCTGTGGACAGGACCTGCTCCCACCCCACCTGTGGATCCCAAGGGGGATCATGGATCAGCCATGGCTCTGTCCATGGATGGGCTGGACATGAACCTTCAGCTGCAGGAACTGATGGCGTCACCCGAGGGATTCCTTCCCAGAGCTGTGTGTCCTTCCTCACCCAGCAAGGTGACAGGGATTGGAGAGCCAGCAGTGCAGACGCAGAGGATTTCCATCCCAGATGGAACTTCTCCACATCTCCAGCCCTCCCTGGGCTTGGATTCTGCAGCTCCTCTGGCCCAAAGAGTCACTTCCACAGTGTTATGGACTTGCTGCCTCCCTGTGCCCCTCCCTGTGCCCTCTGCCAGCGTGGGGAGCAGCTGGGTGGGCGAGGAGGGGAGCCCAGTCTGGTCTGGGAGCACATCAGGAGGGAGGGTCACCGAGGCACGAGCTGGAAGCCAGAGGAGCAGCAGGGAAGCCCACAGGCTGCTCATGGGGCTCCACCGTGCCAGCTGAGCTCGGCCCAGCCCACAGCTTTTAGGATTCCAGCCTGGGATCAGCTGGCATCCGAGGGGGACTCCCGGGTGCCTCTGAAAGGTGAGGTAACACGGCACAGGCTTCAGCCCCTGAGCAGAGCCCAAGCTCCTCCTGGGAGTGCTGTGAGGGGAGCAGACTGAAAACCTCCTCGAGGAGGGGCAGAGCAGAGGCAGACCCTGCTCCGGGAAAACGTGATGCCCCCAACTGCCCATCCCTTGGAGAGGACCCTGGACATGGTGGCCAGACACTTTGTGGGTTCAGCCCAATTTCTCTGAGCATTTCAGAGCCCCTTTTAGCTGCACTCCTGAGGTGGATTCCTTTGCTTCGGGCTTTTAATGAAAACTCCTGGTTTTTCTTGATTTAAGATCATATTCTATTCCCACTGGAAGAGCAGCTTGAACCAAGAGGTTTAAAAGACAAACACTGTCTCTCACCACATTTTAATTATTTAACCAGGAAAAGATCTGTATTTTGTCTTACTTTTACTCATTTAAAGGCACAGTTTAAAGTAAGTACATGGTTATTGAAAAGTGAATGTGCTACTTCCTCAGGAAGCATTACACATTTAAAATACTGCTTTCGCTAATGTATTTTTTTTACTCTCCCTGCTACTTGTTTTTTGCCTTCAATACACCCCAGAGACACATTTTTCTAGTGAGAAAAAACAGGACAGTTTTGGAAAAATAAAAAACTATGTGAGAGACAAGATTATCAAATTGCCAATTTTTTGTCTAAGTTTAAAGCACAGAATCTCTGTGTAAACTTCTCCAGCACTCTTGCACAGCTCTAGGAAAAAAGCTTCTTCTGAAAAGGCTTTCCTGATGAAATCACATTTTCCATGACAAAAAAGGGTCTTTGAAAAGACATCGTGACAGCCTGCTCCTGGCCCTGCCTGCTGGCCAGAGATGGGCCTTTTTCTGTTGTTTATGTAAATGTTATCGGGGCTGACGTGTGGGCAGGGGGCTGCTCCTGTGCCCCCTCAGCTGTCAGCCTGGTTGGCAGCCAGTACTAGCAGGTCAGAACACCAGCCTGGGTGCCTGTAGTGACCCCAGAAACGAGGACCCGAGCCCTCAGCAGCCCTGGAGAGCCGTCTGTCCTTCTCCAGATGAAGCTGCTCGGGTGCAGGAGACACACGTCCAGGCTGGAGCCTGCTGGACTGGGACGAGCCAGGGATCCGTGGGGTCCGTCCATCCTCCTCACAGCCTGGGAATACAGCTGCAGCTGGAGCAGCAAAGGCCAGCTGGAGTTCCCAGCTCTTCCTGCTGCAGCTCCCTCAGCTTGATCTCCACCTGCCCACCAGAGGCAGCCCCACACGTCCTGTGCTGGTGGCTGAGCCCAGCTTGGCAGTGCCTTCATGCACAAGTGAGGAACAAGTGGTGAAGGGTTTAAAATATTCCTCTGATGCCCCCTTTGTGTGTGTCTTTTCAACTGACCTTTCCCACCACAGTTTTAACGGCACTCACAAAAGAGGCACATCTTGCATTATCTGGGCCTCATCTTAACAAAGGTCCCATCCTGAGAAGTTTTGTTCTTGATTCTGATCTTCTGCAGTTTTCTGCAAGCCATTAAAAACCCCATCTCCTTTTAAATCTTGCTTATCCTTGAGAACAAGAGTTTAGGAAGATTCATAAAAGGAAGTGAAAATTCCTGTGCACGTGAGGAGTACCCTGTTGTGATGATAGACAGCAAAGAGAAACACAGCAGGGATGTTCAGGGCTTAAGCCAACCTCATTTAAGCTGATCTTCAGAGACTGGACTATGCTTGACATAGAAGGAAATGTCCTGCACCTGCTGCTGGCGGGTTCTGGCACTTTCTGGCCACTGACACCTGGAGGAGCCAGGCCATGTGTGTGGCACTTGCTCTGTGTGAGGAGCTCCAGCGTCCTCACAGCCCTCAGGGGAAGGCTTAGGGACAGCAGGACTCCATTTCCTGGACAGACTGGTGCTGTTAGACCAGGACCATGGGTGTAACAGCACAGCCTGCTGCTGTTCTCAGCTCGGGGAGTCCATGGGCAAAAAGCAAATGCAGGGATGAGTCCCCAGGTGCGTATGGGACACGCTCACCTGCTGAGCACACGCTCCCTTTACACAGCCCTGGGTGGGATTGGGGTGGGCAGCACCTTTTGAGAGGCTTTTTTTTTCATCCCACAGTGAGGCTTTCCCAGGGTTTTTAGCAGGACAGGCACGGTGTTGTGTGAGCCACTGCTGCCCTTAGTGCCACAAACCTCCCTCCATCCCAGCCTTGGTCTCACACGGCCCTGCCCTCCCACTGCTGCCGGTCCTGCAGGCCAGAACCTGTGTTCTGCAGAGGAAAGCGGGCAGCACTGAGGTTTGTCAGCGAGATAAAGCAGGAGCCTGGAGCTCCCGAGCCATCTGTCCAGCCCTGACCGCTCTGCAAGGCAGAGCCCGGCCATCCGACCAGCCCCTCTGCTGCTGGCAGCACTCCCAGACCCCTCCATTTGTGACCAGCCAACATGCCCTCTGCTTTTCCCTCTCAACCTTCATTTAATGGGTTTGGGAGTCCAACCTGAGCACTGCTTCCAGATAAAAGCATCTGCTCCAGAGAAAAGCATCAGCTGGAGGCATCAATGGGATTTGTAAAGTACATGAGGAACAGCAGGCACCCTCAGTGTGGACCCACACTTCACAAGGAGGAGCCAACAGGATCATCAGTGGGTATGGTGTGGGCAAGGCTGGAAGACCCTGACGGAGGAAGAGGAAGCACAGAGGCCCTTCCTTCTGTCCAGCTGGGCCTAGCAGGCTCTGAGAGGGCTCGGTGAGGAGCAGGTCACTGGAGCAGCGTGGGGTGAGAGGAGTCACAGAGCGAGGAGAGGGAGGAGGTGCAGGGGCTGAGGCAGGGAAAGGCCAGTGGCAGCTACGTCAGAGTTAGGGATGCTTGTGGGTCAGTGATGGGTGTGAAGGTGCCGGGGCAGAGGAAGGCTTCTGCTGACTTCCCAGGGATCTGCCTGCTCACTGGCACTGTGGATGTGTCCAGTCCTGGTGACTCCAATGGGAAGGAAGAGTTCCAGCCCCGGGGTACCCTTGAGAAGGAAGCACTGCTTGTCCCTGCCTCAGAATCCCATCCTCCACACCCGTGCCTGCACTGGCACGCCCCCAGCACTGCACTCCTTGGGAGCTCCATGGGAGGTGCTGGGAGAAGCACCCCCAGCCCAGTGGTGCCCAGCCAGGGCTTCTCCTCTCCAGCCCTGTCCAGGGGCAGCTGCAGCCCAGCCCATCCCTGAGAGCGGCCTGGGGACAGCAAAGGAGACAGTGATGCTGCAGGATGGAAGACCCCTACTGACTGGAAGAAGGTGAGGTCTGGGTTTGTCCCTGAGCCGTGGGAATGTGCCAGTTCCCTGGGACCTGCTGGCTCACCATGGTGGGCAGTGAGACCAGGCCCTGCCTCTGGCTCATAGCAGCACCAGGGCCTGCAGCACAGGAGTGGGGCAGGGGTAGCTCTTTTTTTTTCTTTAGGCCTTTCAGATGAATCCCACCCCTCTGCTCCTCTCCCAGCGCTATGCAAAGTCACTTCGGGGAGTCAAAAGCAAAATCCAGATTCCCTCTCCTGGGACACAGCTTCTGTAAAAGTGCTGGAAAGTGGAAGAAAACAGCAGGTAAAAGAGCAAGGAAATGCCACTGCAGGTGAGTGACCGTGAATAATCCCCATGCTCACATTTTCTTCTGCGTTATTATCCTTTTTAAAAATTAAAGATGGTAATAGGTTACTGTAGTGGAAAGTGAGATAATGGGAGATTTTGGGGAGATAAAATTATAATGGTATCCAGGGAGGGAGGGCAATAGGGACAGAAAATTGAAAAGGATTCATTATGAACTTATCCTCACTTATAAATATTCCCCCAGGTTAGGACTTACGGTGTTAATAATTAACCAGAACCTTATGAAGGCTAAAATAACTACAGCATGCACAAAGCTCCTCACTTCAGCACTCACCACGTGCACAAGCCTTGCCTGCCACTTATCCAAGTTACTGTGGTAACTGTACATCTGCTTCCCGCAATATCCTTCATTAATCATTTACACACAGGGGGGAAAACAAAGTCTTGGAGGAAAGATGCCACGGGAGCTATTTCTGCACACCTGCGCTGGTGAGTGAGACCAGCTCTGAACCTTCCCAGCCCTCACAGGCCACAGTCCCAGGTGCTGGCTGAAGGAAGTGAATGCACATCAATCACACCTATCGGCGGGGAGGAGATACCTGTGTGCTGAATGTGTCCCTTCCCTGTCCTGCATGGGTTTCAGACTGTTCTGGTTCTATGGTGTCCATCTCTGAAGCCCTAGAAAATGGGCCTGTGCACTATGGTGCTCACCAGTGTTTCTCTCCTTCTACTTCATGGTTCTCACTGTCCCTGTGCTGAAGGGACCTCTAGAAGCCTCCAGTGTACCTCCCAGTCAGAGCAGGACCGTTTCCAGCACTGATCAGTCACCCTGGCTGTGTTTCTGTCCACTGAAGATGCATGTCCAACACTCCCTGAACCAAAAAGTCCAAGGAGTCAGTGGGAGGAGGGCCTGGTGGGAGAAGAAAACTCCTCTGGCTGTTGCAGTGCAATGGCTCTTTGGGATGTCCCTGCCATAAAAGCAGTGGAGCACTTGCCACTGGCCAGGAGGTGAAGTGCCATGTGCACAGGGAGGTGACAGTCATCCTTCAGAAAAGCCTACTGAGACCTGCAGAGGAGCCTCTTGTAACAGCAGAGCCTGTGGCTGAAGAAAGGGCTGATGGTGGGAAATGAAGGGACAGCAAATGCTCCTCAGAGGGTTAATCTTTAACCACACTGTGGCACAGATCAAGCTGCAGGACGTGAATCACAGAATCATTGAATCATAGAAACATGGAATCACAGAATCACAAAATGATTTGGGCTGGAAAGCACCTGAAAGTCCATCCCATTCCATCTGCTGCCATGGCAGGGACACCTTCCACTATCTCAGGTTGCTCCAAGCCCCATCCAGCCTGGCCTTGGACACTGCCAGGGATCCAGGGGCAGCCACAGCTCCTCTGGGCACCCTGTGCCAGGGCCTCCCCACCCTCCCAGGGAACAATTCCTTCTGTATATGTCACCTAAATTTCCCCCTTTCACTCTGAAGCCCTTCTCCCTTGTCCTGCCAGGGTTGTGGACTGTGGGGCTGTGGGTATCCCTGCCCCTCCTTCTCCTCAGGGCACAGCAAGGACCATATCCAGCATCAGCACAGCATCACAGGATCTCCAGTGTTCCCATCAGCAGAAAAGGCAGGACCCCTCTTCCACATGAACTTCTGTACTCTGTGCCCTGGACAGCACCAGTGGATAAAGGGAAACTGACCAAAGCATCCTAATAAACAGGACATGTCTCTGAATTTCTTAGCTCTGGGAAGAGTGAACCCGTCCCTGCAGCTGAGTGCAGAAGGTGTCAGTACTGAGTCACCTTTTCACAAACTCTGTGCCACGAGGAAGCGAGGTGAGGAGGGGTTGCTGCAGAGGGCACAGCGTGAGGGAGTTACTTGCACCTTGCAGGAGCTGGACTTCAGTGACCCTTCCAGCTCAGGGTATTCTAGGATCTCCATTTTCAGCTGCAAGAGTGTGCCTGGAGAGGGGAGACTGGGAGCTTAGCTCTGGGAGCTCCCAACCTCAGTGCTCCTAGTGGAGACACAAGGCTGATGGGAGCTGCTGCAGAGGCACCCGGGAAAAAGCAGCAGCACACACTCCAGGAAAGCCTCGGCTTCCCAGGAGCATTCCAGGAACGTATTTCAACCATGGGCACCCAGTCCTGGCAGGGAGCTTTGGAATCAGCGGGGAACTCATGCTGGAATGACTCAAAGTCTCTCTGCAGCACAGGCAGAGCCAGCCCTTCGCTGTGCTTTGGGTGACAGCTCAGTGACAGGAGAGCTGAATGGGAAAAGGTGTTGGGGGCTCCCTGTCCTGCATCCCAGCACGGCTGTGTACTGGCTGCCTCAGCCTAAGTCCCCCCCAAGTTTTGGAAGTGATCCAACAGCCAGCACTGAGGAACCCCTTCCCTGCCACAGCCCCAGGCACAGAAGTGTTGCCCCCAGAGCGGGGTCAGCCCTGGGCTGGGCGAGGGAAGGACACACAGAGCAGCCCCAGCAGCACAGCACGGGCTCTGCACAGCACCAAGCAGCCCCAGTAATGAGGGCAGCAAATTAGAGTTCTTTAAATAACCAGAACCTCTTCAGGAAAGGGAGTAAGGTCCTCAGACGGCCTGATCTTTGCTTAATCCCTGCAAACAGACACCTCTGATTAGGAGGATTGGTTTCTTCTGGAGGGGAGTGGATTGAGGGCTTTGCCTGGCCAAGAGCGAAATAACATCTGGTGCTGTGTTTCCTAAACCCAGGGAGCCCCTGACTCCTGTCCCCAGCTTAATGCTCAGCCTCCTCACTCCTCCTCATCCCAGCACCAAACCCCCTTCATTAGCATCTGACCTGGAGCAGGAGCACCCCATGGGTCAGCACAGCCCTGGCACACATCGTGCCGGGCTCAGAGAGGAGCCCTGAGCCCCTGGAAGGGCCGGCAGGATGGGCAGTGGTGGCAGGAGCTGCCCTCGAGGAGTCGGTGACAGCTTTGTGTCACGGTCTGGGTGGGCAGTGGGGCTGCTCCTCACCCCTGCACCACTGACACAAATTGGAGGAGCCACATCAGTGACACAGAGGTCTCAGCTAATGAGCAGGGACACTAATGAATCTGTGTGTTATCTCCGTGTATCCTCTGCCTCCAGGACAGCCCCAGGGCGCCTCAAGCAAACAAACGAAGGAAACAAGAAGGAAACATGTCTATTAGGGCTTGCCAGCACCTGGGCTGTGCACCCCTTCCCCCGGAGCTGGCTGTGCTCAGGGCAATGCACATTCACAGCAGCAGTTCATACGGACTCACAGCAAATATTTTTGCTGATGATTTTCTGCAAGATTTGCCAGAGCTTTTATCAAAACCAAAAGTGAGATTGCCTTTTTCCCTTTTTTTTTGGTTTTTTTGGCTCATTTGCATAATGAGATTCTGAAATTTCAACCCCTCCCCCAAGATATACACAGTTCTCTGTGTTGATGAAGATCAGATTTGGCTGAATATAATTTTGATGGAAAATGTTCAGCTGTCTCTCCAGCAGGATAAAGCCCTGACGGAGCCCTGCCATGCAGAAGCGCTGGCATGACCAAATGACTTTGCTTTAAGAGGCAGCAGGAGAACAGCCCCTGGCAAAGAGGGAAGAGCCCTTTCAATCCCAGCTGCCTTCCTGGAGAAGCCTTGGAGATGCAGGACACCCACTGAAGTGTTTCGAAGCACCAGCCTGTCCTAGTGAGGAACACATTATTTTCTGGCTGTTTCCTTTCCATGCTAACCCAGCTGGGTGGCTCTGAACACACCTTCCAGAGAAATGCAGCACAGGGGGAGGATGCTGATGAGATGCAGGGTTATCAAGAGGTTTGGCACCTGGACAAAGGTATGACCCAGGAGAAGAAAGGGCCACCAGCTCTGGATTTTCCTAACCCAAGCCTGGGGTGACAGTTTTGCAATGGCCCAGTCCCAAGAGGTTTTTGGGTAGCAGTACCCCAAAGTTTGGTGCCACCAGGGAATTGCAGCACTGGCAGGGACTGTGGGTGTAATGCTGGATCACGTGGGATGGCTCTGCAGAAAAGGTGAGGTGTGTGCTGGAGCTGCCACTGCTCCCTGCAGGAAGGGACCTCCTGAAGGAGCCAGGGAGGTCTCACCATTCCACACTCTTGGGATCCAGAGGGAATTATGTCTGCTGGGAGCGAGAGAGCATGGCACAGAGCAGCACAGCTACAGGAACCAAAGGTGGAAGGATAGTGGAGCAAGAACGTGATTTTGTGGGAAACATTGGGCAGAAACAACTGGAGCCCTGAGGTGACAGCTGCCAACGGGCAGAACATCTCAAATACCGGTGTTACCTCAGGCCTACATCTGAGCAGTGCATTAAATAGCTCTGGAAATACATTCAGGCACTGGGACCAGGCACTGGGACCAGGCCACGCTGTCTCATGGAATTCCCTGGTCCCTGCAGCAGGATGAGTCCAGCCAAAGCAGTTGTAATGAGATGATCTTTAGGATCGCTTTCAACCCATTGTGTGACTCTGTAACACCAGTCCCAGGAACGATGCAGCTGCTGTGTCCAGGAAAGGCTTTGGGGCGAGCTGTTGGGCCCAGCCCCAGCCCAGGGCCCCGTCTGACATCCAGAGAGTTGTGTCTCTCCCTGGCAGGCCCTGCCTGGCTCTGTTTCACGTGTGTGCCATGGTCTGCTGCTCCATGGCAGAAGTGAGTACTGGGGCACTGGGATCTGGTTCATCCCTGAGAGGAAGCAACAACTCATTTTCTGCCATTAGATGCTGTAAGAATAACTTTTAAATGAGAGCTACAGGCTAAAATGAGAGTTGTGGGCTAAAATATATATTCTGCATGGAGTGAGTGGACAAATCAATCAATCCACTGATTGCTTAGATGTACAAGGAGATCATCATCACTCAAGAATGAGTGGAGATCAGTGCCATGCACTGCTGCAGCAATTCCACATTAGCTGCCATGCCACAGGGCTCTTGTTTGCATTTTCATGATTGTTTATGCCACATTTCTCCATTTGTTGGCCTCACATTCAATAGCATCAGCACCTGGTTGAAGTCCCTCCACCTCCAGCCAGTTATCCAAGTCAGCCTAGGAAGGACTTACAGGCATGGTGATGTTTCAGGGCTGGACCCAAGCACCCAGGAGTCTTTCCCAGGTCTGGGCTTTTAATTAAACCCTTGTCAATTCTAACCTTCAATTCTAACCTTCATTTATAACCTTCAATAACCCTTGTCAGTTCAAACTTTCCAAATGGAAACAGACATCTGCTTTGTCCACTCACGTCTCCAGCACACCCACTGATAAGGAGGACAGATTTCTGCAATCAGGAATTGGATGTGGACTACTTTCTTGTATTTTGCTTCAGGACAGTTGAACTCAATGGCATGTTAGAGAGTAGAGTGAGCTAATTCGGTCCAAGCAGCTCCTTGAACAAAGCAGTACAGACATTTATCTCCTTGCTGGGCCTTGTTAATGACCCACTGTAAGGCAAGTATGGTCTGCCCAAAGCTTGGCCACTGAGCACTGATCTGCTCCAGGGCCAAAATCTGTCAGCATGAGAACCATGGAATGGTTTGGGTTGGAAGGGACCTTAAAGATAAACTAGATACTGCTCCAGGGCCAAAATCTGTCAGCATGAGAACCATGGAATGGTTTGGGTTGGAAGGGACCTTAAAGATAAACTAGATACAACCCCCTTGCCATAGGCAGGGACACCTTCCACTATCCCAGGTTGCTCCAAGCCCCATCCAACCTGGCCTGGGACACTTTCAGGGATCCAGAGGCAGCCACAGCTTCTCTGGGCAACCTGTGCCAGGGCCGCCCCACCCTCATAGCCAAGAATTTCTTCCTCACATCCCTTCTATCCATGCCCTCTGGCAGTAGGCAGCCATTCCCCCCTGTCCTGTCCCTCCAGGCCCTTGTCCAAAGTCCCTCTCCAGCTCTCCTGGAGCCACTTCAGGTACTGAAAGGCCACAAAAAGGTCTCCCTGGTGCCTTCTCTTCTCCAGGATGAACAATTCTCTCAGCGTTTCCTCACAGCAGTGCTGTCACAGCCCTCTGATCATCTTGGGGGCCTGAAGAGGATGGTGCTGTCTGGGGGTGCTGAACACAAGGGTTGTGGGGGAGAAAAGAGCAGAGCAAGGGAAGAGTCCACGATCCCTGGTCAGGCTGGATGGTCCCTGCAGGATGAACACTGCTTTTGGTGAGGGTGCTGTGCAAGGCAGGCTGTGGGCCTCGCTCTCCTGGAATCAGGTTTGTGCTGGATTTTCACCCAAGGTCCCATCGCCCAAGCTGGGGGAGGAGCTGGGGACAAGTGGGGGTGGCAGGGGGGTGGCAGAGGTCCCCCGCTGGCTGGGCTGGACCTCACACACCTGGCAGGGCTGGCTCTGGAGCGATGCTCTGCCTCATCTCACTGCACCCGGCCACGGGGAGCGGGAGGGAGGAGGGAGCTGTCTCTTTGTATATTTTACACTGCAACCTTTTGGGGTGGAAAATAGCTCTAAGCACCAAACAAGAGAATTAAAGTGCATTTTAATGATATGTGTCTTATGTCTGAATGAGCATCCCAGATTACAATATCACTTGGGTCCATGTGAGGAAATACAGCCAGCAAAAAATCTCCCATCCTCTCCTTCTACATTAATACACATATTTATGTTTTAGAGCTTAATTTCAACTGTTATGTTTTCTCAAAAGTAATTAAACTAGGTTTCAAATGAGGAAATAACCTCATGTACTCCCTGCTCACCAACCACACATGAATGTTAAAGAAAGTGGTCAGAAACAGGTCTATTTATGAAAAAAAAAATAAATTAATTAAATGCAGTTTTTCTTCCCTGGAGCTTCATTCAACCTTTATATCAAAAATGACATGAAATGCATCTGGGTTCATTTGTTTAAAAATTTCCTTTGAACACATCTCCATCTCCATTTAAATTAAAAAATGACTTAGCACAAAGAATAACAAAAAGCCTTCTGTGCAGGAATACAATGAGTAATGAACTTCAAATCATATCTGCATGAAAGATTGTCGAGTTGGATATTGTTTTTCCATATGACCTGGTTTTTTCTAATTATTATATTTTTCCTGGCTCTGATTTTATAAACAGTGGCACCTCTCCCCTTACTGGCTCTAAAAGAGATTTGTTTAATCTTTGACATTTCCTATTTCACAGGCTGCTTCGCAAGTGTCACACAATAGAGCTTTGTTGGTCTCAGTTTAATTAAACACCATTTCTTTGCTTTAAGTAGCAGAGGCAGTGACACTTTAAAAAGTTCCTTTTCTGCTTGAAAAATAATACAGTGTCAGTGAGTAATTAAAACATACAAATCATCAGAATTAATTAACATCCTGAACACTTTGAAGTGCTTAAGAGTCTGTATTTCTGGGCATTTCATTTGAAAGGCTCTTTGGAGACGGATACAATTAGCAAGCATCATTTTGGTGATGTTCTCTGGGGTCATGGGCAGGAAGTCTCCCGTTTCCCAAGAGCCATGTGAGGAGCTCCAGGTCACTGGATATGGAATCCTGGTCCATGTCTCCTCTGAATACGCAAAGCCCCTGCTCCAGCACAGCCCCCCATGCCAGGGGGTTGCAGCACCTGGAAAACTGAGTCCTGGAGGATCCAATCCAATTTCAGTGCAGTTAAAATCCTCTCTGATTTTCTGGTTTCTCCAGGAAAAAAACAGAAGCTGTGCCCAATTTCCAAACAGTGCTGTACCAGCCGTAGCTGGGAAGGCCCAGACAGGGTTCTCTCATCACCTCACCTTCCCTGCATGGACTGGACACCCCCAACCCCACTCCCACCCTGTCTGCACAGCACACTGGGCTCCCAGTCCCTCGTTCCTGAGCAGGGAATGCCTGCCCAGTGACCCAGCAGTACTCAGCGTAGCCGTTCCCATACGCCAGCCCATCAATATTTATTGCAGTAATTTCCACCCATCTGAATAATAGAAATTGCAGATGAAAAAGACGGGCAGTGGTAGTGGCAGGAAGGAAATTGGGTGTTGCAGTTCTCAGTCTGGAGTGCCTGGAAGTGGCTGCTCTCGTCTTGAAACGCAGCTTTGTGCCTTTCATCCCAGTGCACCTACTTGCTCCAAACCAGTTCTTCTTCCCCTTTCATGAGTGCACTTTTCAAATGATAATGGGCTGGTGTCATGACCCTGCTGAAGCAGAGACTGCCGTGCTAAAAATATTAACGCTTTTCATCTTCGCTTCTGAGTCCCAGACGGGTTTGCTGGTTCTCTCTGAACATTTCAAACACATCGGTGTCACTGTTGGAATGAACTTGCCCCTTTCTGGCTATAATATGATAATCCACCACACATGCATGTGAATTTTGATTTCATGACCATTGGGGCTGTGCAGCACTCAGGCAGCCCCTCTCTGCCCATCAGACTGGTGCATCACGCCACAAGTGACTCATTCAGGACCTCACAGCAGAGCTGGGAACAGAGCTCTGGACGTCCATAACCTGGTGTGGTCTTCAACACACTCACAGTTTCACTGGACATGTGGATGTAAGAACTGCATCTTGTATCCTACTCCTGTCCAGGCCAGATCTTCTTACCCCACTGCAGTGGCCAGTCTGAGGGAGAGTCCTCCCTACTGAGGGACAGTCGGAGGGCCAGTCATAGTACACAGTCCCACTGTGCTATGATATTCCCAATATTCCCTTTGGAAATCTGGCAGGGCCAAGAGCAGGGTGCACATCCAGCCCCAGGCACCCTCTGCACTTCAGAGATGTCCAGGACCAGTGACCCAGATGTTCAAGATCACCTGAGGAACCTCAACACACACAAGACTACGGGACACAGCAGAAAGCATCCCAGAGTCCTGAGGGAGTTGGCTGATGTAGTCACTGTAAGAAATGACCCTACAATCTTGGTCTTTTTCAAGATTTTATTTTAACACAGAACCAGTTAACTATCCACTAAAGACTGGAGACCTCTGCGGCGCTCTGCCTGCCACAAAACAAAGCACAGCACTGGGTACCATGAGCAGCTGCTGCCAGAGGCACAGCTGAAGCCTGTGGGTGACACCTTTTATACCCTAAGCCCCGCCCCAGACCGCCCCTTCCTCCACCCACCAAGGGCCCTGTGATTGGCTCACTGCTGTTGTCTCGTTGTCTCGGGTATCCTGATTGGCTCGCTTCCTTGGCCCGATGTCTGCGGTCTTCTGGTTGGTCTCTTGCTTGCCCAATGCCGTTCCTTGTTTTACCCCTCTATGTTAATTACCCGTTCAATTCCCGCCCCTTGGGTTCCCTCACCTCCTTCCAGAGAGTTCCACGCCTGCTTCTGTTTGGTATCATTGATTCATAACTTGGAAACTGGGAAATGAACAATTAAAATTTGACCGTAACAGTGGGATTAACTACTTATTCTCGAACTCTTGAACGGGTAATTAACTTCACCTGAGTGCGAAAGCCGTTTATTCAAAGTTCACTCATAGCAGTTACCAAGACACCCTCAGCGGCGTTTGAAAAATCGTGGCAGGCAGGTGGAGTCCCGGGTGACTGGAAAAGGCAAATCGCTCCCATTTTTAAAAGGATACCAAGCACAAGCCTGGGAGCACTCAACCTGTGAGCCTCTCCTCTGTGCCTGGAGCAGATTTGAAGGATTTGTGTGGCACGTGCTGCTGAGACCTGTAGGTTTGAAGAATTCATTCAGTGGACAAGGGAAGGGCCAGGCTTCTGTAAGGACTTTAACACTGTCCCTCACAACACCCTCCTCTCTGAACTGGAGAGTGTCGTACTCAGACACGAAAGAACCACGCAGACACCGTTCTGCCAGGATAGGAGCCAGGGCCAAAAGAGAGGGCAAAGAAGGGCCAAAGAAGGAGCAAAAAAGCAAAAAGGGGCCTGGCCTCTTTATTCAGTCAGTTATATATCTTTTTAGAGACAACCATGGATTGGAGGATGGGGTTACCACCTCTCAATGACACTGGTCAGACCAAAAGTCTATCATAATTCTCCACCTTAGAAAAAGGAATGGAAACAATAGAAACCGGTAGGTAAACATGGCCCATGTTTGCAGAAAATTCGTGAGAAACTCTATTACAGGAATGCAAACATCGAAAGACTGCAAAACTCAGGGCGACAGGAGAGAGGTGGATTCAGTGGGTGGATGGAAGGGTAGATCAGGAATTGCCTGGATGGTCCCATCTACCTGAAATCACAACTCCCTGGCAGGAGAGGGCAGCCAGGTGGGGGTCGGGCTCTGCTCCCGGGGAACAGGGACAGCAGGAGAGGAAATGACCTCAAGCTGTGCCAGGGGTGGGTCAGGTTGGACTTCAGGAGGAATTTCTTCATGGAAAGGGTGGTTAAACATTGGAATGAACTGCCCAGGGAGGTGGTTTGTTATGAGTGAACCTTGGATAAATGGCTTTCACACTTGAGCGAAGTTAATTACCCATTTAAAGGTTATAAAGTTATAGAATAAGTGGTTAATTCAGTTGTTACAGTTAAACTTCCATTGTTTTGTTCCCCGGTTTACAAATTGCAGAGCCTGTAAAATCATTATACCGAACAGAAGCAGGCGTGGAACTCTCTGGAAGGAGGTGAGGGAACCCAAGGGGTGGGAATTGAACGGGTAATTAACATAGAGGGGTAAAACAAGGAATGTCATTGGGCAAGCAAGAGACCAACCAGAAGACCGCAGACATCGGGCCAAGGAAGCGAGCCAATCAGGATACCCGAGACAACGAGACAAGAGCAGCCAGCCAATCGCAGGGCCCTTGGTGGGCGGAGGAAGGGGCGGTCTGGGGCGGGGCTTAGGGGTATAAAAGGGGTCACCCACAGGCCTCAGCTGTGCCTGTGGCAGCAGATGCTCATGGTGAAGTAGCAGCGTTATGCTGTGTTTTGTGGCAGGCAGACCACCACAGAGGTTTCCAATCTTTAGTGTTATGGTTAATGGGTTTAATGTCAAAATAAAACTTTGAAAAGACCAGGATTGTAAGGCTGTTTCTTACATGGTTGAACTACCTCTCTAGAGATGTTCCAGGAACTACTGGATATGGCACTCAGGGCTCTGGTCCGGTTGCCGAGGCGGTGCATCAGTCAAAGGTTGGACTTGGTGATCTCGGAGGTCTTTTTCAGCCTCAGTGATCTGTGATGCAGAGGGTAACAGTCAATGGTTCCCTGTCCAGCTGGGTATCAGTGATGAGCAATGTCCCTCAGGGGTCCATACTGGGACCAGTACTGTTTCACAGTTTCATCACCAGCACAGACAGCGGGGTCAAGTGCACCCTCACCATTTCACAGATGACACCAAGATGTGTGGTGCAGCTGAGGGACAGGGTGACATCCAGAGGGACCTGCACAAGCCCAGGAAGGAAGCCCATGGGAACCTCATGAGGTTCAACAAGGCCAAGTACCCCTGTGGGGGCTGATAACACAGCGGGGTTTTGGAGCCTGCCAGCCTCCACCACCCACCCCTGAGCTGATGGGGATCCTACTTGGAGTGGCCAGTGCCAGTTGAGCATGGACCCACTGCCCTCTGGCACATCTTTGCCTGGTCCCCTGTGGTGCTTGCAGGTGTGTCACAGCCAGGCAGTGATCCAGCAGCACTAAGCTCTTGCTCCCAGGGCTGTCTCTGTGGGATGCTCCACAGCAACCTGCCACCCACTGTCCTTGGGCAGCACACACACCATCAAGGGCAGAGACCTGACCTTTTTCTGCATATCCACCCTCCACTCTGTTTTTTCTCTGCCAGCCGTGGCATGGGAACGGGAAATCCCTCCACCTTTTACACCAATTATTGACTTTTTTACATTGAACTGGGGAGGCTCCCGAGAGTCCACAAACCTGTGTCAGAGCACATCCCAACCAACAAGAGCTCTGCAAACCTGCCCCCAAGACACTCTCAGCTCTGACCTCTGAACAGGTTTTCCAGGAAGACTTCATCCCCTGGGATGGGTGGTCTCGATATCAGAGGTAATCACAGGAGGAGTCCTTTTCCTGTGGTACTTTGTGGAAATCTCAGCTTTTCAGATAGAAAAGGTGGACATTTACACCTCGGGGTGAAACTGGTGATACAGAACCAACAATAAAGTTCTTGTCTGCCTTAGTCTCCAGCAAAAAGCTTTGAAAAGGAGGCAATGTTTTCCTTAGATAACTGATAGTAGTCTGGGTATAATGTGCAGCCAATTTAATACTTAGCAGCTTTATGCCTATAGCAGGTGTTTGTTTAAGAGAGATTTCACAGTACAGAGGGAGGTAAATAGCAGATTTCTCCCTTTAATGGGCCTCAGGCTCATTAAACAACATTTTACTTTCTCCTGTACAAGGTTTTTATTCATTAAAGGGATTCACTCTATTTCCAAGGGTGTTTTTTTCTCTTTTATTGACAATTCACCTAAAGTGCTGCAAGTTGTGTACCTGAGTGGGGGACAGGCAGCCGCTGTGCCTCTGCTCCCAGCCTGGGTGCACTTCTACCTCCACAAGTGGCTCCTCTCACTCTGAAAACACAACTTGACAGATTTCATGTGTTCTGGGTTCATTCTTTTCTGAAAAACAAGCTGTGTCTTCACAAGGCTGTATTTTGAAACCTCAGAATAGTCACGTCATTGCAACCAGCAGCCCCAGAAAGGCATGGAATTTGCTTTTGAGATGAACCAGCTCAAAATACAAATTGGAAAATCTCTGCAAAACCCGTGAGTTCTGTTTCAGTTCTTCCTCCACACTGATCATTTTTCTTCTCTCTCCTCCAAAATCTGTGCATGAGCCTGTTCCTTCAGGACAGGGCACTGTGGAATAGGGGCAGTCTCAGGTACACACAGAAGGAACTACCTGGGCAAGAAAGAACCGTGAAATAAGGAAACCATCAAACACTGAAGGAGGCAGTAAATGCTCTCAGATGTGTCATCTGGGCTTTTTTATCTTTTAAACTGACAGTCCTTCCTCAGGAGACTGCCCCTGGCCACACTTGGCCAGCCTGAGCCTGTTTGTGTGCCCCAGGCCCGTGGACACCACACGTTTATTTGCACACACGGGACTCAGGTGGAGAGGCCAAGAGGACAGTGGTGAATCTTTGCTCCGGGTATGTGGGACTCCCCCTATTGTTTCAACATTTCTCCTCACAGGTCTGGGACTTTCAAAGCCGAGAGATTTCCATTCACAGCTCTTCTTCCTAATCACACAGTCAGTGGCATCCCCTGCCACCCGAAAGCTGATTTTGTTCTGACATCTGAGGCAGCCTTGGCATGGGCTAGAGGAGAGCATGTCCTGTGCAGCCTCAGTGCCAGGCAGGGAGCCAGCAGAGCCACAGGGTGGGTCACAACATCTTTGAGTCCTCCCACCCAAACCTTTGCAGCTACACACTAAGGACCAGGGTTTGAAGCCAGTTGCCCTGGCAGGATTTGGCCTTCAGAAAATCCAGATGTCCAGATGCAAGCAGGATGTCCTCTCCACTCCCTTCTGCTCTTCCATCACCCTCTTCTCACCACCTCCTGCTGCTTCTGCTCCTTGAGGCTGGGTTAAAGAGAAACCATGAAGGCTCCTCATCCCTGATCTCCTGATTCTGTGATGTTCATAGGGTCTTGATGGGATTTGCTGAACTAAAAGGCACCTGAAAGGCAGGAATTAAAAACAGCTAAAGGTCCACTAGCACAGACAACTCCAGAGACACAACCTGGAGTAAACATGGGAAGCTGTTGGAAAATCATGGAATCACAGACTCGTTAATATTGGAAAAGACTTCTAAGATTATCAAGGACAAGCCTCAACTAGCACCACCACCATGTTCACCACTAAACCACATGTCCTCAAGTGCCACATCCACTCACTTTTTCAGCACTTCCAAAGTGATGGTGATTCCACCACTGCCCTGGGCAGCCTGTGCTAGGGCTGGACAGCCTTTTCCATGAAAAAAAAATTCTAATATCTAATGCAAACCACGCCAGTGCAAAATGTTACATATTTTGCTGGTTATCGAAATTAATTTTACTGCCGAAGAATTCAGCCCAAAAGCCTGATTCCCCTGACACCTGCTTCATGTCTTCTTAACTGACTCATGATGCAATAATAACTCCAAACAAATCCCCCAAATCCTGTGTGTGAGCACTGCACGAGCTGAGGACAATTTGCACCCACCTGGGTTCGAAGGCGCAGCTCCTGAGCCCTGAGCCACCACGGGGCTGTGGAAGCAGAGGTCCTGCTCAGGAGATGTGGAGCCCTGAGCCACCACGGGGCTGTGGAAGCAGAGGTCCTGCTCAGGAGATGTGCTCCCGTGAAGTCTTTGGCTTCACACTGAAAAGGATGAAAGATCAGATGCAGCAGCTCACCCACACCATCTACAACTCCGTTCACCGGAATAAAGGTGTTTCTCCTGAGGAAAAGAAAAGCAGTGAACTGGAAAAAGAGCTTGGAATTAATGGCTACTTAATTTGGCAGTGGGATCTGAAAGTTCCCGATCAAAGAGAGACTAATGGTCCAGATAAAAAAACAAAATAGTAAAAGAAACAGATGCTCCGTGTTTGCACGCTTGGCAGAGGAGTGGAACAGGGCAGGAACAGCCGTATCAGCCCACGGCCTTGAGGAGGGACAGTCTACCACAGCCTCCACCACCAGCAGCTCAACTCAGCAGCTCAGTAACAAGTTCAAGCAGCATTTCTCTTGTGTCCTGTATGGCAGAGTTTGGGATTAGTTTGCTGTCTAAAATTCTTCACAACTTCAGGCCCGTGGGAAGTAAATAAATACCGGAGGAGACAAATTGTGATGGCACCATCACTGCTGGTGGGATGCTCGGCTCTTTCCCACCAGATACCAGCCTTTCCCAGGATCAAATTTCCGGCACTGAAGAGTTTTGCAGGTCCTTTGTGATAGGAAAAAAATAATAAAAGTTCGCCCCATTCTTTTTTCCTGAGGAAGAAAGGCCTGGGAAAAGCCTTGTAAGAATGAAAAGATGACAATTAAGAGGATGCTGACTTAGCTTTTCCAGCTAAAGCACTTCCTCATTTCTTCATTTCTTTTTCCTTCAAAGCTAAACAGAAAAAAAAACTTAATGATTTTTTGGGGGTCAAATAAACCATTTCTTTCCATTCACCCCTGAGACTCTCAGGTTTGTGTCAAGCAGTTGACAGTGATTCCAAATCAAGAAATACTTCACAGAATCATGGAACATGTTGAGTTGGAAGGAACCCAGAAGGATCAAGTCCAACTCCTGAAATAGCATACTGAGGTTTTTTAGCACAGATAACCCGGCATAAACTCTGGGCTGGTCCCTCCCTCACTCCCTTCAGTGACTTCTTGCTGAAGGAGGCACTGCTTACACTTGGTTTGTGTCCCTCCCTGATCCCACAGTGACCCCCCAGCTGCGCTCCACCTGCCACTCTGAGCACCACCTCAAGGGCTCCAAGGATTTGTGGGCTGTGGGCTTTCAGCTGCTGGAAAAGATGGAACACACCAAACACATGCCTGCACGTATCTGTGGGTTCATCAGTCTGTTTAAGTTGAGAAATCATGTGAAAACTCAAGAGAACACAAGGATTAGTTTGGTTTAAGTTCAATTCTTGTTTTGCTTTATTTTCAGCTTTTTTGTTGTGTATTCAGTCAAATCAAAATTATTTTTTCATGTTCTATACCTTAGCCAAGACAATGAGTTCATAAAGCTCTGATTATTTTCACCTCACCAAAAGGCTTTGATGGAGAGCTGTGGCCTCGAGGCGAGGGATGCACAGGGAATCAGGGATCTGCCCCTCTCCAGGCAGCTCCTGTGAGATCCCCCTTTTTCACCGTGACTCCCTCGTGTGGCAAAGGACCTTCTCATCACTGCCCACCTGGGAAACACGGATGTCTTCACTGAGGAAATCTAGAGAGGCAGGAGCCTCTACTCTGGAGATGCAGGTCCAGCTGTGATCCCAAATCCCTTCATCAGGACTCATGCCTGGAGTACATCATGGGGTCTTCAGGACCAGCGGTGGCTGTCGCAGCTTCAGAGGTTCCAAATCAGAAATCTAATGGCAAAACCATGGAATGGATTGTAAATTCCCCCTGTGTTTTCCCATGCCTGCCCCTGCTGCCATCTGTGAGTACGGAAAGCACCACAGGGCTTTGGCTGCATCGAGGAAAAGCCCACACCCACAGCATGGTGACACAGCCAGGGTGGGAGTGTCACCCTTGGCAGGATATTGCTTCACTTGGAAGAGCCTCCACGTTGGAAGGGTATTACTTCAGAGCTTCTTAGGAAGTCAGAGTCTGATTCTAGGAGATAAAATACTTGAAAAAAAAAATCAGGAACCAGAACTTAAAATAGACACAGAAAGTCTGAAGCGATGAAATCACAGGGAGAAACACAAAATCATCAGCTCTGGCCAGTGCCCTTGCACCCTCAGTCTGAGTCAGGGGACCAGAATGACTTCATATGTCACACCATGCCCAGAGCACCGGCCACAGCGTGACCGTGTCTGCACTGCTGTGAGTCACTCACTGCTGGTGACACAGGGAAAGGCTCTGCCATGGCTGGGGACATCTCCCGTTACACCTGACATCAGTGGAGATACTTGCAAGACGAGCATGGCTTTCTCTTATCTTCCTGTAGTCATGGATGGCAAGGCCAAAAGAGACTGGCTTGGCCAGCCAGCCTGA
>VZRQ01000115.1:158114-238637 GCA_013397975.1 Machaerirhynchus nigripectus | reverse complement strand
AAAGTCTTGTGACCCAGCTCAGGCTCCTGCAAAGGGCTGCTTGGCCAGGAGCTGGGCACGCCCTGGCCAGGAGCTGGGGTCACCTGTCCCCACAAGTGGCCAGGAGCTGGGGTCAGCTTGGGCATCTGCATCTTATGGGCCATCAGCCTGGTGTTCTGTGCAGTTTGCTGGCCGGACACGTCAGGCATAGGCTTCATCCTGGGGGGAAAGGGGAGGGAAGGGGAATGGGAATGGGAATGGGAATGGGAATGGGAATGGGAATGGGAATGGGAATGGGAATGGGAAGGGAAGGGAAGGGAAGGGAAGGGAAGGGAGCCATATTTGCACACTGACATGGAGAAATAAACTTGGCTTCTCTCTGTGACACAGACTCTGCAGGATGCTCAAATCCCAGAACTGCCCCCTTGCAGGGGGATTTCTCCCAGGCCCAGCGTTAGTGCCGAGCCCTGTCCCTGCCCTGCTCAGCAGGAAAGGTCAGTCGAGTCACTAATCCCAGGGCAAACAGTGGCAAAATGTGTCTAGGGCAGTGAGTGCAGCTTATCTGTGTTTGTGAGGAGGTGTCACCTTGCCAGTGCAGGTGTGTATCAACAGTGACTACCGGGTATATTCGGTGTATTTCACTCCTTTCTCTTCCTTGTTCACAAATGCATTTGCTAAAGCAGAGGGCAAATGTTTTCCTCTGAAAAATTATCCGTGTGAGGGAGGCCAAACACTTACAGAGCCTTTCCCTGTATGCCAGCCCCCAGAAAGGGATCCCCTGGGCCCACAAGCCCAGGCTCCTGTCTGTTCACACCAGGATGTTCCCAGGCCTGCCCTGGGAATGACTCCCCTCTCTCTGCCCATCTGCCCCATACGAGGAGAGTTCACTTCTCCTTGCAGGCTGCAGAGAAATAGAAGCTGAACCCCCTGGGCACTGTGCAGAAAGCTGATACATCCTGTCAGGAGATTGATCCAAGCAGAAGAGATGGACACAGGAGACTCATCCAGACAAGGGGGCTGGATCAAGCCTGTCAGTTTGGCTGCAGTCCTGGCCCGTGGTATCCCACAGCCTAAAGTCATTCATTTTGGCCCAAGGAGAGGCACCTTGCTGTCTTTGGCCCAAGACTCTGCACCTTGCTGTCCCTGGCAGAGGCAGCTCAGGTCAAGGCTGTGTGCAGGCCTTGTGTGCACTCTGAGATGTTCTGGCTGTGACCTGGCACAGTGACTGCCTCCCATCAGGACGGCTTCAGTGGCAGAGATTTGCTGGACTGAGACAAGATTTGCTCTCTCCTTTGGTCCTAAGAAATCCCTTTCCTGTCCCCAGCAATGTTCCCTGGTGTCCTCTGTGTCCCCTGACAGAGAACAGGTAGGAGACACCTGGTGACACACAGCCCAAGGTCACGGCCCCACGGGGTTCTGCCTCTCCCTGCTGCCCTGAAGAGCAAGCCAGCAAGGTCTGCAGGACAGGTTGGTCCCCAGAGGAGACCTGGGACAAAAGTGACGAGCCAGGGCTGTCAGTGAGCACTGAATGATGAAGGTTTGGGGTAACACTGCTCAGATGACCTGGGGGTGTCAGTCACCACGTGTCCTCACAGGATCCCCCACCACCTGTGTCAGGTGGGGTCACTCTGCGGGCACTTGGACTGGACAAGCTCCCATGAGCAGGAGCATTGGGCTCTCCACTGAAGGTAATCTTTGGGTAGGTTTGAAATGTTTCCTTTAGTCAATCAGGAGTAAATTTGGCTGAATTTCAACAATCAAATGTTGGAATGACCACAATTTATTTTAAAAATCCAATTTTTATGTCCTTTTGGTGGCTGAGAAGGGCTTGAAGGCCTGAAAAACTCATCACAAAATCAAGTGTGAAGTAAAAGTTGTTGGAACCCTTCCTTATCAGGCACAATCTCAGCTGACTGCTGGCTTTCAGCCTGGGTACTGGTAACACCTTATGGGTGTGGGAACGGTGGTGTGGACTGAAAATAAAATCTATTATGAGAATGCATTCATCAGGCTACAAAATAAATGGAGATGGAACAGTCTCGAGGATAAGGGCAAAGACCTGGAATTGCTGAAATACATCTGAAGCAAATGTAGGGAGGGGCTGAAGATGTCACAGGCCCTTCACTGGGTTGGAAGGATCAGTTCCTCTCCTGCAGTCTACAGGGATTAACACAGCTCCAAGGAATTCACTAACTGTTTTGTTAATATCTGGAAAGATAGTGGGAGACGCTTTCTCAGCAAGCTGAGATAACACAAAAGTGTCTGCTCCACCCCCAAGAGAAGGAGGGTGTTAAACTGCCATCAGAAAAAACAAAGTTTAACTGATTGCTTGGAAACTTCAAAGTCAAACCAGCTCCAATAACCCGAAACCAAGGGTCTGGAAGGGGGTGCTCTCAAGGGATGATGATATTTTTAATAAATCTAGGAATGCCATGAAATATTTACAAGGCTGGGAGAAAACAAATGCTGTGGCAGCCTCCACATGGGAGCAGCGGGGAGGCACAGGGTAATTAGGGAGCTGTTACCCTGCCATAAACACCTGGCAAGCTCAGGGAATGGCTGTCACCTACTCAGATGCTGTGGAGGTGGTCACATGCCACTGTTAAAAACAGCTGCTAAATGGGGGTTTCAAAAGAATGCGGGAAGCTCTGGAAAATCTGGCTCGTGGTGAAAAAGGTGAGGTGGTCAGCGTGGTTAATTTGTCTGTGCACAGGCTGGAGGGTGAGCCGAGGGTGCTGGGGAGTGAGAGAAAGCGAGATCTGCCTGTAAATTTCCGATGCTGGAAAACCCCGAAGTGGAAATAAGTTGCAATTAAGGGTGCAAGTAAGGAACCTTTGCTCAGGCAGCAGCACTTGATTTTGGCGTGGGATACATTTTCCAGCAGGTGATTTCTGTAAACGAGGATTGCAGGGCTTGAAAAAGCATTTCTGATGCATTTGGCTCAGGGAAAGAAGTGGAGGGATCTGTGAGCTGGTATTCAGGCAGGCACACAAGGAACTGGAGTCACCTCTGCTGGTCTTTCTGTCTATGAAGGTCTTCCAGAAATGTCCTCCACTGAGAGCTTCAGCAGATCTTCAGCAGATTCATTGCAATATTTGGGAACTGGGTGTTTCTCCTCCATATCTTCATAAAGCACTATCTATGAAAATAAAGGTAATTCAATATCTTCCTCAAAGAATTACTTCATCTCTCTAAACATTACAGAGTGCAGAGAAAATAAACTGTCTGAAATTAGCTGATTACACAATATATTTCACAGAGGAAATAAATAATTTAAGCTGACAAGAAACTGGAGAAATTTCCTAAATCGGGCAGAAACCACTAACTATGAAAGTGAAAATGAATCCTGCTGAAATTGTCTGTTTTTTGGAGCGTGTGTGGTCAGTTTGGCTGTGGTGCCCATGGTGGCACCAGCTGGCTGCAGGGGACTGCTGGTGCTGTGCGTGGGAAGGGGCAAAGGTTGGTCTTGGCTCCAGGTTGTGTTTTATGGCCTCTTAGCACATGAAACTGCTGATTGCTCTGGTTTGGGTAAGCTGGGAAACCCTGGTTCACAAAGCCCCGCATTTCTTGTTGGAAATGTCTTAGTTTGGGGACAGTTTTGTAGCTCACACCTGGACCTGGCGCTTCCAGAGCTGCAGGCACAGTGAGAGCAGCGCCTGGGCAGCTCTGCCCCCGTTGCAGCCACCTGGGTCACCTCTGACTGGGGACACTGGGACTCCCCCAGGTACTGGGGAACACCTGAGGCAGCTGTTGTTCTCAGCAGTGATGCTGATTGACAGCTGTCTGTCTTGGAGCCCTGGAAACATCTGGAACATTCCCCGTTCAAAAGAAACGTAGAAAGTTTCAGCCCATTTCAGACTGAAACCAAATTTCAACCACCCCAAGTACTCATTTTCTTGGAAATCACACTTTCCAACCAAGCTTCAATTCCTTTTCTGAGATGTCCACAACCCTGCCTCGTGGGGATCAGCAAACAGGACTCTCCCTGTGGCTGGAGCCAACCACGGACAGACCTGGCTGTGCTGGAACCGGCACCACTGGGATCCCTGAGCAGGTGGAATTCAGAGATATGCCCAGGCTCCTACAAACAAGAAACAAAATATTTGCTCAAAATCCACTTCCCCTCCACCTGTGTTATTGCTTCCCTGGATGATGAAACACTGGCCTATTTCCATAACAATCAAAATGCCTGAAGAAATGGCCCAGAAGTGCTCAGGACTCCAGCACTTGTGACAGCACTGGTAGGATCAGGAGTACAGAGAAACCCTTGAGGCTCTGAGAAGAGAAGAAACGGAGCTTTTCTATGTATATTTATTTCTGGTACTCCTAATACCTTTGCTGCATTTATCTGCCATGAGGACAAAGCTGTTAATGGTATTAAATCTTAAAAATTTAATCTTAAAATCTTAAAAAAGAACTCTTGAATGCTACTCATTACATGCTCTTATGCAAAAAAATTTGCAAAATCAGGGGGCATTTGAACTGCATGGACTCCCCTCTGATGTTAGTAAAGCTCCAGGCTAAAATTATTTTCAAGATCACATGAGAAATACATAACAGGAAGATGAGCTCAGGTTAAATTCATTTGTGCTGGGGGTGTTCTGCAGAGTAACTGCAGAGTAGCCATGCTTTTTGGAACAGTTATTTTATTTTATATCATGTCATTTGATGAGTTATCCCATCAGATGTGCAGGCACGCTCAGTGGTGAGCCCCAGGAGTGGGCTCCAGCGCTGCCCCTGCTGCCTCTGTCTGCCCTGCTGTGTTTGCCTGCAGAACATTCCTCTGCCTGGGCTGCAGCTGGTTCCCAAACGGCGTCAAAATTTTCCCTTCTTGTTTCTTGTGTCCCTTCCCCAAGCCTGCAGCTGGACACTCTCGGGTGCTACGTCAGGGAAAAGAGTGCCAAATTAGCATTTTCAGAAGTGCAAAATAATGTCAGTGAGAGAATAGTTGCATTCAAGGGAAAAAACTGAACCACAAGAGCAACAGGACATGACAGAACATGGTTTCAATTCAGCTGTCTGCGCAACGTGAACTTCTGCTTTCCAAGAAGCAGGAAAATGACCCTCTGCTGCGTCTCTACAAAGGCATTACGTTGATGTTTCACCCCCTGAATACCCTCTTTCCCTGCTTCTGAGTTGTCCCTGTTTCAAAAGTGTGAGAAATTAACTACGAGAGGATCCATAGGGAAGAAAGGACTTTAACTTTGCTGTAGCTGCTGCACAGATGTCCCCTGCGGCCTCACCTGCGCTGCTGGGGCACTGAGCAGTGTGGCCCTCACCCTCACAGCATACAGCCATTGCACCTGGACCAGCTCTGCAGGGCAGGGACGTGCAGCACTGCAGGTGAGGGGGAAATGTGCTCCCTGGGGCAGGGGACATCCAGGTGCTGAGCAGGGAAAGGACAAGATATTCCCAAACGTCAGGGCTGAAGGATGCCTGAAGCTGCCCCTGATCCTACTGATCAGAGGGGTTGGAACCAGGTGATCTTTAAGATCCGTTCTGTGATTCTATGGCTCTTCTGCTCCTACACCATGCTCTGACCGTGCATTTTGCAGCTGTGTTTGGGCCTGAGCGTGTGGAGACGTTGGGGACCGGAAAGACCCCAGGAGCAGGAAGCAAAATCACACGGAGCTCAAGGTCGGGACACACAGGGCACTGAGAGACATCCCTGGGCAGAAGGTGACAAAAGATGTTGGCAAAGGTGACAAGCACCCGAAGCACCCTGGGGGCCAGCCCGCACCCCCAGGACAGGCTGGGGTGCAGTGTTGGGGTGCAGTGTTCCTTGGGACGGGGAGCAGCAGCTGTGCCACGGGGGCTGCCAGCCCTCACCCGCTCTGCATCCAGCCCTGCTGCACGAGCCTGACAGCCTGGCCTTTTCCCTTATCAGTATCTTTCCACCTCTCTGATGTCCCAACCAAACACGTGCTCTTGCTTTAACAGCTCTGTTGACAGAGTCTGCCACAGTCTTTGAGACTGTCTTCCAAGGTCTAATTACCTCTGTAATTAAAGACCTGCCTCATTTTCGGTCTCAGAATGTTTGGTTCTCACTTTGAACTGTTGCACTTTGCTAATGTATTTGTTACATTGATTCCTGGTACGCCTGGCTCTGCAGGATCCCTCGTATGCATTCAGCCCACTTTGAGCGCGGTGGGCAGGACGAATGCCACAGCACTCTCATACCAGTGTGATAAGTCCTTCACCATCAGTTTATTCTCTTCCCTCTGGTGTAAAGGCAGCATCAGCAGAGCTGCTTGGGAACACCCTTTTATTCTGCTGCAGGTTAATTGTTATTAATTGTCCTTGATAATTGTTCGAGGACATCATAGAATCATCATCATCATCATCATCCTAGAATAGTTTGGGTTTGAAGGGACCTTGAAGATCATCTTGTTCCACCCCCTACCACAGGCAGGGACACCTTCCACTGGACCAGGTTGTTCCTGTCCAGCCTGGCCTTGGACGCTTCCAGGGATGGGGCAGCCACAGCTTCTCTGGGCCCCCTGTGCCAGTGACATCTGTGTGTGCTGGTTCCAGCTGGGGCAGAGTTAATTTCCTTCACAGCAGCTGGTACGGGGCTGTGGTTTGGATTTGTGCAGAACACGAGCTGATGGTACAGAGATGTTGCTGTTATTGCTGAGCTTGCACATGGCCAAGGCCTTCTCTGCTTTTCCTACGGCCGCACTGGGGAGGGAGAAGGGGGCCCATGGGAGGTTGGGAGGTGACACAGCCAGGACAGGTGGCCCAAACTGACCAACAGGATGTTCCAGACCATGACACCATGCTCACTATATAAAGATGTAGGGAAGAAGGAGGGTAACATTTGGAGTTATGGCATTGCCAAGTCACCATTCCGTGGGATGGGGGGGCCCTGCTCTCCTGGAGATGGATTAACACCTGCCTGCCCATGGGAAGCAGTGAATTAATTCCTTGTTTTGCTTTGCTTGGGTGCACAGATTTTGCTTTCTCTATTGAACTGAACTCTATGGAACTGCACAGATTTTGCTTTCTGTACTGAACTCTTTATCTCAACCTATGAGTTCTCCAGCTTTTACCCTTCTGATTCTCTCCCTGATCCCATTGGAGGGGGAGTGAGCGAACGGCCGTGACGGGCTGGGGTCTGGCTGGGGTTAAACCAGGACACTGGGATACCCTTCACAACTACACCAGACCACTCCCCTCACCCCAGATAAAGGTGGAGCAGCTTTTATGGTAGATCACATGCTTGTGTTGGTCCCAAGTGGGGTAACGCTGTTTCTGTGGGCCATGGGCTGAATTTTGGGTGACAGACCCTCCTGAGTGGAGGTTTGCAGCAAGTCAGTTGTGCTGTCCTTTGCCAGGCACCTGCCCACCCCAGCACTGTTCCATTCCAAGGCAGGGTACACTCACCCCTGCTGCAGCTCAAGGGAGTGCACAGGGAACAGGATGCTGCCTGTGTGGCAGGGGGCAGAAACACCTCAAACACCAGCTCTGGTCACCGAAGACTTAAAGGCAGCGCCCACCTCACCTGAGCTTAGCCTCTTGCACAGGTGCCAGCTCTAAGCCTGTCATCTCGGCTTTCTCCTAAACCAGCACCATCTGAAAGCAATTTGCCCACCCTGCAGGAGGAGCTCTGAAGAGCCATGAGGTTGGGTGTGATCCAGAGTTGTGTTTTCTTCATTACTGTGCCAACCGTGTCCCTGGCTGCCGAGCTGTGAACGCATCTCTTGCCTTTCCCAGCACACAGTAGTGTCAGATATAAGCAGTGCCAATGGTTAAACTCCTCAGGGACGTGTGAACATGGATCACAGGGTTGTTTGTCCTGGATGGGACCACAGGAAGCTTGCATGAAAGGCAGTAGGACTATAGCAGAACTTCTGGGCACCTCTGGCTTTCCAAGGTTTGGGTCTTCAGATACTGAGTATGCCTGGGGATAACAGGGCAAGATAATGGGTGGGAACAAGTGATAGTGAAGCTTTTGAAATCCCTAAATATCACACTCAAAACAAGTCTGGTGTGAGCTAGAGGGGAGTTTTACCAGCATGTCCAAGCCTTAGACACTGTCAGTGAAAAGACAGCTTATGCATGATTCAATAATTCTGTGTCCCACTGCCAGCACCAAACTTTCACTGCTCACCCTGGTCCTTTGGGTTTAAGGGTGAGTGGAGGAGAAACTACCTAGTTCAGTGCCTTGTAAATTAACTGGAAGGAAGAATAAATAGAGAACCAAAAGCATCTGCTTTTGGATGGACAATCTGATGGGCACAGCTTCAGCTCATAGCTCCAATCTCTGGAGAGAAAACATGCCACTGCTCTGCAAACTGGGAATGCCACAGCTGGGAAGGATCATGAGATGCATAGATTTCCTTAGGAGAAAGTCACTGAAGTAGATAAGGAGGCACCCTCAGCACATTCCCTGCAAGCCAGGTAGGGCGCGTTGATCTGCATTT
The DNA here is from genome assembly GCA_013397975.1 of Machaerirhynchus nigripectus. Classification (NCBI taxonomy): domain Eukaryota; kingdom Metazoa; phylum Chordata; class Aves; order Passeriformes; family Dicruridae; genus Machaerirhynchus; species Machaerirhynchus nigripectus. The sequence goes on along the minus strand of VZRQ01000115.1, from coordinate 230,232 downwards.
TCCTGCGGGAAAACAAATGCATCTGGCAAAACTTGGGTGTATTTTGCATATGGCAATGTGGGGTTATGCAACCAAGCCCCACTCCAGAGCTTTTCAGTAGAAGATTTCTGAATAAATACATCAGGGCTGATGTTTATTTATCAGAGACAATCCTTCTGTCTGATAGGCACATCCCATCTACTGCCGGCCCCTCGTACGGACCCTCCTCCGGTCCTCGTAGCTCCAAGCACAGGGCACGGCTATCAGACAGCCCTGGCTGTGCTGGTATCCTCAAAGCAGCTCAATCTCCCTTGCCCCATCCCTTTCCTTCCTTCTAACTAATTAATTTAGGAAATTTAAGGTATTTACAGCTTGGGATCTCTTCTTTGTGGCGATGCAAATGAACCGCTGCCGGAGCTTGTCAGGCGCTGGAATACACAAAGCCTTTGTGATGCGCTGATTGCTCACACCAGGCTCACCCTCCTGCCAGGCGGCTGATTGAGTTGCCACCTTCCCGACTACTCTTTTCCCAGGCAGCTGGAGGGTGTGGTGCTACCAACATTTTTGTAGTGGCAAAGCCAGTTTGAGAAATTTCCTGCCCCCACCCCTTCGGCTGTGTCAATACAGCTGTCTGGGGAGCTGTGTGGCAACTGGGATGGCTCACACGGGCACACGGAGGCAGTAACTGGGAGGAAGGATTTGTATACACTGCCTGATGTCAGCGGTGTGGTCAGAAGGAGCCCTGTGCAGCAGAGAGGACACCAAACTGCAGCGGGAACGAGCAGCCAGGGGGTAGAAAATCCTTAAACCCACTTTGCCCCGTGGAAACCTCATGAACTGACACCCTGATGGGCATCCCAGCCCTCCACAGCATCCCAGGCACCTGTAGGTCACATACTGGCTGGTCATCACCTGTGCAGTGGCCAGCACAGGTTGGTGCCTTTCCCTTTCCACCAGTGGGCTGCATAAGGCTTCTCCTGGGTGCGTGGAGACCCTGCGTGTCTCCAGGGCAGGCTGCCATTCCATGGAATTCATAAAAGAGGTTCCTAGGGGGTGTGGATCCCAAGAGAAGTTCAGAGACGGGGTCTGATGCACCTTTAGGCTCCAGGGTGACTCGCCCTCCGAAAACGCCTGGTCCCTGAAGCTACAGCTTGAGGGAAGCACGAGGGTGTGGATGACTCTAAACAGAGTGAAGAGTGTTCCTGACAAACCCAGATGGCCCCCACCCCAGGGTGAAATGGATAAGCCATATTGCTGACACTCACAGAAACAATCAACCCTCTTGAAGATACCCTGCAAAGATGGAAATGGGGGGTGGAAAGGCTCGGTGGGTGCTAAAGACGGCCAAAGCCAGAAGGTCCAGGAAAAGTAAAGTCCCCTGCAGAGAGGTGGCCATGCTGGAGAGCATCTGTTGACAAGTACAGTGGGGACCTGATCCCTCCTTGAGGGCACCAAGCAGAAAGGAGAGAAGGGGGTGCTCCCACCCAAAGGACTCACCCTCAGCCCTGAGCAGCTGGTTTGTTCTTATCTCAGAGAAGCTGAGGTTTCCCCGTGGGACACTAGGGAAAGGTTCAGGATGCACTGGTTAAGGGATCTCCAAATGAAAGTGTTTTCAGAAGGGGGAGACTTAGAAGTGGCTTTTTTTGCACTGAGTCTCTGAGAGTCAGGGCATGTGAGTGTGCAGCTGTGTCAGACTTGGCTGCCACCAACACGAGTGTTCTGGCACTGGGGGCAGAGGTTGGCAGCTCTTGCAGCTGGACCCATTGCATGGTGTGACACACAGCAATGGGTCATCATTTTTAGGTGGACCATCAGCCTCATTGGGTTTCCTTATGCTTGTGGTGTGAATTTCTTCCTGTTTCTGAAGGATTTGGAAAAGAGGGGAATTTTGTCTTTTAGTTTCTCCTGGATGTGAGCAGTTCCTAATTATACTGGAGGAGAAAATTGCCTCCTAGGATAATGATCAGCATGGGGTGATGAAGACCACCTGCCTCATGCCCCTGGAGGGGAGCAGCTGTGATAGCTGAAGGCTGGAAGTGTGCAGGGCTGGCAGCATATCAGCTTGGAAACAGCTTTGCAAGTCTTTGCTCTCCAGTGTCAGTGACACAAAGAACAGCTTTGGTCTCAAATGCGTGTTTACAGATATCATTTCCTAGACCTGTTCTCCAGAGAGAAAGCTGAAAATGGGTTTTAACAGAGAACAGGGCAAGGGTTATCCACCTTCACTGCAGGTGACAGCAAGCTGGTGGTCCAACAGCCTTGAGCTTGGTCCCTGGATCTCACAAGGCACTGAGTGTACCCTGCCCCACCCGAGCAGTTGCCCATTCTCCTCTCCATCCATTCCCTCTGCTCCCTGCCCAGCGGGCCAGAGACTGGTCCTGAGACTTCACCATTCCCCAGCCTTGAGCATCATCCAGCACCTCTCTGTGTCAGTGGCCCTGCTGTCCCAAGTGGAAACGATGTGAAAGCCACAGTAACCAGGTAAACAACAGCGAACAAGAGCAGGGCACTGGGTTATCCAGAGTGACATTTGGGAAACATGGACTAGTGCTGGGGCAGTGTGAGCCAGACAGGGGACTAGAGATCCCCACAGGTCCCTCCCAGTCACCACTGCTGTGAGTCACTGATTTCAAGAATTCAGAATATTCCTGTATTTTCCAAGACCTGGCATCATCTGGTCCCCAAGACATCAAAAAGTGGCACCAGCACAAGAATGAAGGTCCATAACCTCTCCAGGAGCAAGCCAGGAAAACAGACCTCTGATCCTGCCATAAATTGTGTAACTTCAAGCTGAAACCATGAGAACTCTATAGATGCATGGGAAAAATTCCCTGGTGCCATGAAAATAACTGGTCCACGGCTGTCAGAGAAATACAGGAAATTAGAAGGATAAAATGGCCATCCTGGGGAACAGCAGTGGCTTTATGAGCAGACAAGATGGGCTGGTGAAACCACGGCCCAGAACAACAGCTGAGTCATGTAGACTTTGTAAAAATGGTGTTTGTAATAAATGCTGTCTGAGAGAAGCAGTTCTGCAAGAAAACCACATTGAATTAGGTCGGGTTACCCGTACCTGAGACCTGGGCTTGTCGCTCTGTGCCGAGTTCCAGGGTTTGATAGCAGAATTCACGAGATGCAGCAGATTAAACAGTTATTGGGACTGGTATCAAAACCGATCTCTGCTTTTTGTTGGCAAATCTTAGGTACATCCTAATGGAGAACTGGGAAAGGGGCTCGAAATCAAGATGCAACCAAAGAGTTCAGTGTCACATGCATGTGTGTAAAGGAAAAGCAGTTGGGATCTGCACAGAGCAATGGGTTAAAAAGCTAACCGGTTTCTCCAGGGACCAAGAAAATGGTGCCAGGAGTTCTGAAATTAGCAGTGAAGATAAAAAGAGAAAGATGAGTGAATATGAGAGAATCCTGCAAGCATGAAATGAGCCTCTTCAAATGGGTTTTCACACAGAAACAGTGAAAAAGTGAGTGTAACCAACAGGTTTGTCAACCAGCTTTGGGCTCGGCTGCCCACTGGCTGGTTAATGCTTGGCAGAAATGAGCACTTTGGCAGCAATGAATCCTGTTTGATTTCAGGGGAAGGCTGTGATTCATGTTCCTTGCACTTTGTTTCTGTTGAATATTGCCACTCAGGACTGTAGGTGTGGACAAAAAGGACGACGCGCGGGATGTGTTTCCAGGACACAGCCCCAGAGCAGGGACCAGCAGCTGTTTCTTGTTGGCTACAGCTCCAAATGCCAACACTCTGCCAAGCCAGCCCTAGTTCAGCTCTGGGGATGCCCCCCGTTCATAAGGAATGCTGGTTTATCACAAACTCAACCCACATGAAACCATAAAAAAATTTTAGCTCTGAGCTGGATCTGAACAAGTTGCTCTCAGTTTTGTACCAGACCCAGGACAAGGACATCCTAAGAGAACACTGCTGCCTGAGGCTGGGACCAGCAGTGCCTGCCCTCCTTCCCCAGTGTCCCACCAGCTGCAGAGGGACAAGGGTGACTTCACTGCTTGTCCTTCCCCATGTGCCAGCACACTGAAGAGCAGGTCATGGGACGGGAAGGGTCAGCCCAAAGCAAGTAGAGCACCAAGCTTTCCCCAGTTCAAACACAAATGGTTTGATGAGAGCCTGGAAATACCGGTGTTTAATGGCCTGAGAGATGAAAATATGCCCAAGCTCACAGCTGCCCACACAGCCAGCTGCCCGGGGCAGTTTGCAGCCCATGTCTCCACCCTCCCTAACATACCTTGCTTTCCAGTCTATCTTCTGAGAGCCCATCTCACTTCCCAACCTGTCTTCTGAGACCCCACACCACCAGCTCCAGGCACATACAGAGCAACCTCAGACACCAACAGGGCTGGTGCCAGCCCAGCCCTATCTCCTCAAGGAGCCCCAGCCATCCTTCTCTCCTGCCCTAATGTGCTGCAGGTTGATCTCATGAATGGTGACCTGCAGAAGCTCTATCAGATGCTGAGGAAGCTCCACAAGAACTGTGCTGACTTCTTCATAGTAGTGAGAAGATGCTGTCCTCTCCTGCTTCATATTCAGGACATCTCTGTTCTCCCCCAGCCTGGGTGGCAGGGACATCTCTTGGTTCCACCATGGTGGCAGCAGAAAGAGATGAAGGTGAAGATGAAGAGGAGCAGTGTGACGTGGCACTCAGCCCAGCCAGCTGCATGCTGTTTTATGGTAGAAGGACAAATACAGGGATTCAGGGTTTGCAAACGGCCACAGAGAGGACTTAAGAGTTGTTCTGCTTCTTGTGGGCATTAGTAAGAACTCTGCTGGATTCTCTGCTGTTCAGGGAGGTATTTCCTTACATCCTGAACCATTTCCAAGATGTCATTAAGCTCCACAGACCTCATACTTGGACAACATTCCCTTGGGCATGCACCTTCTCCAGTTGGTAGCTTGCAGTTCTCCATGCACAAGCCCCCACAACACATAGTCCAGCCTAGACACTAAACATTAAGCATGACATTCAGAAATTACCAATAATTTATAAAATATGTGGCTGTCAATCTGCCCATCAATGCTGAAATTTAAGGAAATTGTCCTAGTTCTTCTCCTTACAGGAAATTCTTGACAACTGTCCTTACAAGATGCATCTCAAATACTCTTTTTTGCCTTCTTCAATGAGGTCTTTCTCAGATATATTTTACAGTTTTCTTTCCTGGAGATTTTCAAAACTCAGCTGGACAATGCCCTGAGGAACTGAGGGTTCTAAGCAATTTGAAGTGAGCCCTGCTTGAAGCAGAAGGTTGACCAGAGACTTCCAGACACCCCTTTGAACTGAAATAATTAATGGCTTATGAAATCTGCTCACTGAGAGCTTTCTCCTGAGGGAGAGCTTGAATGGCTTTATCTTGGACTGAACTTCACCCTTCCCAGTGAAATGAGGAATCCAGTCTTTCTTCCTTGCTTCAGCTTGTCCTTCTCTCCAGGTATCGCTGAGCACGATGGACTCAGTGACAGAGACTCCAGCAGCTTGCCCTGCTTTGGCAGCTCCCGTGTGAAGACAGACACACCAAAGAGCTGCACAACAGTCATCCAAGTGTCTTCTCCCTGCCCCTCCTTACCCGTCCCTTGCACCTGGGAACTGGGTGATGTGCAGCTGCACTAAGGCAAAGCCAAGTGGTGGCACAAACACTTCCCAAACTGGAAATGCCTGGGATATGAGGCCTTTCACTGGTGCCCACCAGTATGACACAGCTAATATGATCCCAGTTTATCAGCAGAGCTGTCTCCAGTGAAGAGAAAGAATTATGTAAGACACCAGCAAGAGCAGATCTGCTCAGTGAAACACGAAGTCTTATGGGAACTGAGGCACAGGAGCACTGCAGTTGTAGTGATGGCAAAATAAACCTTTCCCTGAGAGCAGGTGCTGCAGGGCCTTGGCCTGTTTGCTGGTAAGATGAAGCCTGCAAGGCACTGCAGTTGTTTGGGGAACATGATGGAGTCTGGGAGGGAAGAGGTAAGGTCACATTTCAGTTGATAACCAGACGTTTCTCCGGTGGATTGTGCAGCACAAGAGTCTCGCCAGTGGATTTTTGGTGCCCATCTGTCTCACCAGGACTGCATCAAAGATTGAGATAAACTGGCAATTGACACCAGTTAGGTGCTGTCCCCAGGAGCTCCTGTCTAACCCAGACAGCCACCTCAGAGAGCTGCCTGGTGTTCTCACAGGTCTTCTGCCCTCCGACGTCCCCAGCGTGTGCTCGGCAGCACGGGTTGGTTTAACCCGTCTAACAAAACCTCCCAGCACGTCGGTGTTGGAACATGCAGGTGCATCAGGCTGATAACTCCAACCATTCCCATCAGGCCCTCGTGGGCTGCTGGGTGCAGCCAGACCGCAGCAGGTCCCAGCCAGGCTGTGGAATCTGGCACGGGCAGTGCTGCAGCTCTGCAGGCCTGGGCACACTGAGACTCATGAGAGATCAGTTTTCTTAAAGGTAACCTTCTTAGCATGGAATTATGAATGGGAAAGCACACATGGGGTTTGACTGGCAGCCTGGAACTAGCCAAAGCCACCAGTGTAATGCTGCACTGGCTGCTGGAGAAATCAAAACTCCGGAGGAATTGTTGCTTTGCACCTCTTGCAAGATTTGAATGTGAGTAACCCTAGGAATGTGTTTTTCCATCCATTAGATGTGCTCTGCTACCCTGCTCTTGATGTTGGTATCTCTCGGAGCCAGGCTGAGCAGACGTGCCTGCACTTGTTTTACCAGGATCCTCCTGGGGCTTTGGCTGAGCTGAGCTCTCGCAAGGCAGGGATCCCTGCCAGGTTTTCGCCTGAGAAGACACCTTGCCCACCTTCAGCAGAGATGAACAGAGCATTGGGGTTTGCAGTGTGAAAGAGCTGCCAAGGATGAGTTACATCTCCTGCCCTGGAGGGAGCGGGAAGGGATGAGGCAGGGAACAGCCATCCAAACAAGTTTGTACACACATGAATTTGTAATGTGCTGCCTAGAAGAGACTCCATAGTGTGGAAGAACCTGGAGAGTCTTGTGAGGATCACAGCCCTGCCCTCCGGGGAGGATGGGGCAGGCAAGCACAACGCTCTCCACTGGCATTTGGCTACCCTGCAGATGGGTTTGGGAGCAGCACAGCCGTGCCGTGCTGTGAGGACACAGAGCAGCTCCAGCTCGGTGAGTTGGTGTCTCCTGTATTTACCTGGCCCTGCAGGAGATCCCTAATGAAGTGCCATTAAAGCTGCCAGGTGTCAGTGACTGCACACCGAGGCTGTTTTGGATGCATCAAGCAAGGCAGGGGGTGATTTCAGATTGCAAACATTTTATGGTGCCATATCTGAAGAGCAAACCACACTCTTCTGCCAAGAGAGAGACAGCAGGTTTTACCAGCACCAAGAATAAAGAAAATGTCAGTAATGACCGTGGTTAGGCCCCAGGGAAACGTTGCTTTCAGATATGCTCCTTGCTTCTGGATCATTCTGGGAAAACTTAGGGGAGTGCTGGACACCTCACCAGAAATCAGAGTCCTTCTCAGGGCATGACTTCTTTGAAGCATCTCCCTCTCCCTGACCAAGCCACGCTACTTCAGCTACAGCTGTGAGCAGAGAGACCATGTCTAAAGGTACGCCGGGGAATCATCAGGTACCAAAGCAAATTCTACCACTGAAAAATCTCCCTGGAGGAGGGAGACAGAGAGGATCATTGACAGTGTTCATCTTCACAGCAGTTAAATTCCCATTTGGCATGACCCTGCGGACCAGAGAGTGGACAGCCAGCCTTGCTGGACACCAGCCCCCACCCTGACACCACCTCCTTCCACTGCCCTCACTCAGAGGCAGCCTTGTTCTGTACCCTGGCAGGGAAACACCTGCACATGGCACTCCAAGGACAAGCTTCCTTCTCGCCTCCAATGGGACCCCGAACAAAATGGGTTTATTTGGTGTCATGAGTTATGTCTCCATCACCTGCTCTGCCCCAGAACTGTCCTGGTCCACACCCTCCAGCAACTCCCTCAGGAACTCTGGTCTTTCCAGATGACTTTCTGGCTGATGGGAATCTCAGCAGCTCCCAGCGCTCCCAGCCTTATGCCTGCCATAAACTGCTCCTGGGAACCCCCAACCTGGTACTGACGTTTAAAATGGGACACAAATGCATTCAAGCTAAGTGATGAGTTTACTGTGTAATCAGAAACAACTCATGAAAGAAAACATAAGGCTTTGAAGGTCCCTGCCACAAGATCAGCTCCTGTCTCCTAGATGCCACCCTCTGCCAAAGCTGTCCAGGGCAGTAATGCAGGGGTTGCCCAGTCTGACCATGATGCTCCCTCCACTGAGAACTGAGTCTTGCTCTGCCTGGAAACAAATCTGCAAAAAACCCCTTGACCACTGGAGCAGTCCCTGGCCTGATACCACAGGAGCCAGGGGGCCTGCACACGCCCAGCCAGTGGCCAGGGAGACCTGGGAACCCTGAGGCTGATGATGTGCCACAGCCTCGGCCACAACTTCTCCCTGTCCTTTCTTCAAGTTAGGATCTCTTGCTCTGTGTCGTGTGATTCCTGAGCTCTCTTCCCATTCCCTTCCCCTACGGCAACCAACAGCCTCCTCCTTTTCCACCTGGCAGTCTGGGGCACCTCGGTTTCCTCTCCCCTCGTTTTGAGAGCACCACAAAATAGTACCAAATACAAGCATTTCCAGTATACTTCCCTGCTTTTTTCCCCATCCAGACACTGCCTTGTGGATTTTCCAAGCTTTATCAGCACTTTCTATATGACACAATTTGAGAAATGGTGACTGTGCACCCACTGTGTGTTGTCACATGCCGGTAGCTCAGTTCACCTCTGGAGAAGAAAACTGCTGTCAGGGATCACAGAATCACAGAACATCCTGGGTTGGAAGGGACCCACAAGGAACACAGAATTTCTGGCCCTGCCCAGACACCCCAAATCCCACCCTGGGCATCCCTGGCAGCGCTGCCCAAACGCTCCTGGAGCTCTGGCAGCCTCGGGGCCGTGCCCATTCCCTGGGGAGCCTGGGCAGTGCCCAGCACCCTCTGGGGGAAGAACCTTTTCTAATATTCAGTCTAAACCCCTCACAATGAGGCAGATGAGCATCCCGTGCCCCGCTGTTTCCCAGAAGAGTGGGAGAGCCCAGGTGCCATCCTGGGCTTCCCTGCCCAGTCCCGTCCCACAGCCTGGCTCTGTGTGGACTCCTTTGCTGTGCTCTCCAGGGCAGCGATGGCTGCTGCTGCTGTGACTGCAGTGTCTGAGCACAGCAGGGCCCTGTGCTGCCCCAGGACTCGGCTAACAGCAGTGACGGGAGGGGAGGATGACGACACTCCAATAAAGAGGAAATGGGTGCAGCCATCCCTTTAGCTGAACCAGCTCCCTTTGCAGCCCAACAAGACTGCAGCCCAGGAAGAATTAGCATGACTGGAAGCTCAGCACTGCTCCCGTGGGACTGGCTTCAGCACAAATGGCTGCTGCCAGATGGATTTTGCTCAGGAGTGTGAGCTGGTTGAGCTGCCCTGTCTAGGGGCATTTGTTCTGCTGACACGTAGCCCTGGCAGGGGGATGTTCATGAGCAGCTTCTGGCACAAAGGAGTGCTCCCACTCTTCCCACACTGGTGCAGAGCAGAGTAAATCCTCTTTGATCAATGCAAAATCCAGTGTAAAACAGGAGTATCCAGCCCAGGCCATTAAATTCTCCAAGATATAAGCAGGCTCGTAATCTTCATCAGCGTTGCTTCCTGCTTGAAATGCTTTTCATTAGCTGCTCATTCAGGGAACACAACCACTTCTGCTGCCTCAGCAAAACACATGCCACACTTCTTGCTCAGCAGCAGAAGGCAAACATTTTATTGCATTTTAATCACTGGCAGCTTCAGCAGTTGCTTCCTGCTCTCTGTGTTTCTTCCACGCATTCTACTGAGAAGCCTCTATTAACTTGGATTGCTTGGCCAAAGCAATCCAGGACCTCCTCAGCCTCCAAGTCCTGGGGAAGCTGAAAGTTGAAAGCTTGGTAACCTCAGTGGTCTTTTGATCCTGTGGTGGAAGAAGTGAGACAGGCTGAGCACAGCTGATCAGCTGCAGAGCTTGGCTGTCCTGCCGAGACCTTTGCCACGTCACCAGTCTTGCTGGAAAATTTAGTGTAAGATTTTCATTCTGAAAATAATGATTTCATGGAGCTGAAATGTTTCAGGGGAACATTTTGATGACCAAGAAAAAGAAAAAGAAGATGGTTTGAATTGCAAAATTAGAAAACCCACTGCTGGTGTACCTTCTCCCAACCCAGCCTTTGAGGAAGCAAAAATGCTCCATGCCAGGAGTGCAGCCCATGGTCAGGGGAGGGTTAGAGCTCACAACCAACTGTCAGAGCATGGTTCAGGCTTACTCTGACCCTGCAGTTTCAAGCCAAGAACTGCTGAGTGACCAGAGGAAGGCTGATGGACCCTGGCTGGTTGGGTCCAGCCCAGTGACTGGGATCTGTCAGCTGCTCAGTGTCCCTGGCAGCTCTGCGGGTGATGCCCAAGGCCAGGCTCTTTGAAGTGTTCACCTGCAGATCACTCCTTTCCCCCAGGCAGACCCTGCCCTGCAGCGTGTGACCCTCTGCTCCTCTCCCAGGATCAGCCTTCATGTGTCTCTGAGTCACACCGAGTGTTTCAATGAAAATTTTGGTGCCTCATTTCTTCATTCTCCTGTATCTGGGGATTTTCCAGCCTCAGATCCTCACCCTTCATGCTGTTGCAGAGCAACTCTTTCTCCTCACTGGGAGAGTGAGGGGCCTGATCCTTAATGTGCCTGTAATTTGCTCACAGCCCCCACATTAAGGTCAAAGCCCCTTCCTTTGTTCTGCTGCTGCACCAGTGGCAAGGTGGGCAGGAGATGGGGCAGGGAGTGTGTGTTAGAGCCCCCCACCAGCTGCTGATGGGCACTAAACAGGCTGGGTGAGGGCTGACAGAACCCGTCACTGCCCAAGGATGGGACCCAGCACTGCCTGGGGCAAGGGCAGTGGGACCACCAGCATCCCACCAGCATCATCAGCCTTTCTCCCGCTCGGGCACCTCACTTAGTTTCAGAAAAAAAAACCCCACTGACCCCCACCTACACCGTGGAAACGAGTGACAGGATCAGGCCCAGGCAGTTCCCGAAGGAAGAGGGTAAATTCGGCACAGAAACGGCGGCGGAGGGAGAACAAAGGCGGGTGCCTTCCCCTCCCTCGCGGTACGCGGGGTCCGGCGCTGCCGCGCGTAACTCGATCCCTGCGCTGCGCCTCCCGGCCCGCACTGCCCAGCCCCAGCGGGTCTGCTCGGGGTCACGCCGAGATCACTCCTCTGCAGCCTCGCGGGACTCCCCTTCCAGGAGGGGATTTCGCTGACTCTGCCGAATAATCCAGCATAGGGAGGGGGGCATCCATGGACCCCCAAACCTCCAGGTTTCCTCCTCCAGCCCTGACTCCCCTGACCCATGCGGTCTCGGGTTGCCCCGGGATAGTCACTTGCTGAAACCGTGCCAATGCAGTCTTTTCTCCCCTGCACGAGTTTTGCCACATCTTCCTCTTCCCCCCACTGCACCCTCAAGGTCGCACCGGGAGTGATCTGATGAAAGGGAGCAGGGAGGGAGAAAAGCCCAGCGAGATGAAAACTGATCCCTGCTCCAGCTCCAGCTCCAGCCTGTTCCCTCGGCCCCGCTTGGCTCCCTTCCCGCTGCCCCGGGACCTTCACACCTTGCACCCGGGACACACTTCTGAGGTGGTTATGAAAGGAATTGTACATTCAGGTATTCTAAGAACTGGCTGAGTCTTTTGTCCGGAGAGCGGATGGGAAAGCTCCTTAAGCGAAGGATTGTGTAACCCTGGCATGCTGCAGAGCTCCTGCTGGCAGGTGATGAGAAACTGGGCAGAAAACAGCCTTTGAAATGCCCAGCTGGACACAGAAGGGCTTCACTGAAGCCCTGACTCCCCCTCACCCCACTCATAACCTGACGGCTGCTTCTCCACCCAGGAGGAGATACCCAGGGATTTACCAGCAGCCAGAGTCCTGCATCTGTAGCAGTAATTTAAATGTGACTGGCACTGCTCCTGGCCCTGAGGCCACTGACACTGAACACTACTAAACTTTCTTATCCCCCAAGCTGGGATGGATGCAATCATATCAAGGTGCCCTTAAACTTCTTTCAGGAATTGTTTCTAAAACCCAAAACCACGTGCCTGAGACCCGCAATCTCAGTGAGAGCTGGGAATGTTCTTGATGGCCACAGAGACCTTCCAGCCCAGCTGTGGCCCAACCCTCTGTCATGCCCAGACTGGGGAGGGCTGGAGCAGGGTGTGCAGGAGAGGCAGCTGCAGCAGGAAGCAGCGACCTGCACATCCTTGCCCGAAAGGCACAGGGCAGCTGGGTGCACTTTGTGCCAGTCTGCCCGGTGCTGGAGCTGCTGCTGCCCTGAGCTGACGGGCGGGCTGCATTCCCACCTGCAGCTTTCCCTGCACTGCCCTTCCCTGCAGCACCCTGCTGACAGCTCAGCCTCCTCAGGGCCCCACGGCTGCTCTCCCACACCCATCTGCAGCCCAGCTTTGGTGCCCCCCTGCCTGGCCATGTGCACCAGTGCTAGTGAGAGGGCTGAGACAGTGTGATGGGAATAAACACACACACGGGAGAAAACACTGATTTTGCTGAAATTCCATAGGTGAGCAAGCTGAAGACAGCTTGCACTGGGACACGGGCTAAAAAGGAGCTGAGAGCAGGTGCATGGGCTGTCCTCTAAACCAGGGTTTGGACAGCAAACTGCTCCCCATCAGTGCTCCTCACCCCAGGTCAGCGTGGGCAGGGGCAGACAGGTCCCTCAGCTCTGCCTGCTTGGGAGGCAGGAGCAGCGTGGGGTGAGGACACCTTCAGCATGAAAGTCACTGGCAAGGCTGCACGTGCCCCTGGAAAGCCTTGCTGTTGTTTGAAGCTCTCCTCAGCACTAGTGGGATTTTCCTGCCTTGTTTCCTGAAATTCCCACCGTGGTTTTCAGTGCTAACAAGGTGGAAAGGCAGTTTCTGTGGTAAATACAGGACGATGGGACTTAGGAAGCTCTCAGGAACTGCAGTTTCAGTGTTCTTCCTACTGCTGATGGCAATGGCATTATGGTCTCCAGCAAGGTCATTTGAAGGTTGTTTCCTGTCCCACTGTAAACCTGAGGAGCTCTTGGCCTGCCAGTGACTGCACTGCACAAAGGGGTTGGCACACTCAGCTCCCACCCTGTATGAAAGAGCCCCAGAGAGAGCTCTGCCCTTCCAGACATGCTGCTTCCTGAGGCAAAGCATATGAGAGGAGAGTCTTTGAAGACAGAACTCTCTCTTCCGAAAGAAAACTCTCCCTGGTGCCCTGTGTCCATGCAGGATGGCTGAGCTCCCCAGAAGCAAACCAGAGGTCTTTGGAAGTTCAGAGCAGGCCCCTTAGTTCATCTCCCACCTCTCCCTGGAAGGCCAGGTGAGGGTTAACCCACACTTCTCTCTTTATCAGCCTGGGCAGGAGCACCCACAACCTGAGTTTCTCCAGGAGGTCTCCAGGCTCCCCTTTCCTCGGGAGTGCACTGAGCAGCTCTCTCCCCTTCTCCCTTGTTTTTACCACTTGCATCCGTGTTTTCCAGTGTCCTGAACACAAGTGTTCTGCACTGGGGCCGCATTCCTGGGCCTGACTGCTCCGAGGAGCCACCCGACACGCTGGGAAGGTGCCAAAGTGCTTTCTGCAGAACTGCTGGACTGTTTTCCAGCAAATGTCCTGTCAGTAGCTGGATTGTTTGAATATCCAGGGAAATCAAGTGCAAACTGCAGATTGGCCAGGCAAGTTCCCAAGAAACAATTTTATCAAAACTTCTGGCAGAGCAAGTGCCTGGTTTGACAGAGCCTTTTCAGGGGTGGGCATGGAGAGCAGGGATTCGAGCAGCACCTTTGTTTGAGCAGAGTTGGAAGCTTGGCTTGGCTCCTTTCTCCCAGTGTGTGCTCCAGGCACAGGCTGCAGGAACAACCATCTTCATCAGGAGTGTGTAATTAAATTTTCCCTGGGCCGGGAGAAGGCTGGTGTGCATGGTGCAGAAGATACCCATTCAGAGATTGAGCTGTGTCTTTCCAGGGCAACATATGAACCACGGGTCTGTCTTCAGTGATGTGATCCCAAATCACATCTTCTGCAGCATGATTCGAGCTGCTCCAGGTTTCATGCTGCTCATAAAGCAAATACTGGGTTGGTTTTTTTCCCTTTCCACAAACCAAGCTTCCATTTCCCATAAGCAGGGAGCACGAGTTTAAGCCTCCTGAGAATACCTTCTCATTCGTGGTTTTGGGTTTTCAGTGAGACATCGTCAAATACCGCGTGGAACATCACACTCCAGAGTGGCCATCACACTCCATCCTAAGAGACAGATCCCTAGATCAGGCAGCAGGAACAGGTCCTGCATGGGAACACTTCACAGAATCATACCAGGCACACGGTGTGATTTCTGGGGTGTCCCCTGCGGGGCCAGGAGTTTGACTTCAGTGCTCCTTGTGGGTCCCTTGCAGGCCAGGGCGTTCAGTGGTTTGTGAGCAGCAGCCGTGTTTGCAGCGCGGGACATTGGAAGGACCGCGCTGCTCCCCGGCTGTCTGACGCGCTATTGTTAGCAGCAGTAATCCCGTGGTACAGGAGCTGCGAGGGATTAGGAAGGAAGAGCATTCTCCCTGCGTTGTGGGGATTGCACAGTAAATTTCCACGGGCTGGTACGCACTGAGGTGAGAGTTTCTGAGCTACGCCACTCCCGGAATCGGTCCTACAGCTGCGGGCTCTTTAAACAATACAGGAGTCAAGAAAAAAGCTGTACCACTATCATGGAAGTGTAAAACCCCAAAAATCTGCTTTTATAATAATTTTGTTACTGTTGCTTGTATTTCAGGCAAGGACTGCTTTTCTAGGAGCACAGGGTGGCAGGATTCTTTAACAATGAGTTTCAGTATTGCCAGTCATTGTCAAACCTCAAAAGTATGAAATCAGATGAAAACAAAGATATTTAAGAATTGAAAACACGGTGGATCCTATTTTGCCTGCTCCATTCTGTCCTCACTTGTGCTCTCAAGCTTTTGTCTACTTCAACTAACCTGAAAATAAAGAGGCTCAGATCAGCCTCCACAGCAGGGTTGTGGTGGGAAACCTGTGCCTGCACTTGGAGGTCCTTCCCTGTCCAACTGCACCACGATCTCTGCTCATTGTTCAGCCCCCTGCCCTCAGGCATCCCCTTCCCACTGGAAAGCCATAGCCAGCCAGAGCCATGGCCCCAGCCAGCCTTGGCCACCCAGCTCTGCCATGCTGGCACCTGCAGGGACGAGAATGACACCTGGCTGTGCACCTGGCTCCCATGGATTTGGGTCGTACTGGAAAGCCAGGCTTTGCCAAACAGCAGCGGTCTGGCCTATCCCCCAGAGCCCAGCCTAGGCTGAGCGTGCAGTGTCTTCATTTGGAAGCAAACCCAGCAGGAAGGATGGGTTGTTTTTTTTCAGGTTTTGTTACATAAAAGTAATTTAAACACTTCTGCATATGGTAAGTAGCCAGGATTGATCTGTCTTCGCAGAGGCACAGAGGAGGGCACATACTCAAGGAGATACATCCTCCTTCATGCCGTGGATCTTCTTCCCCTCTCACATGGGTGTCAACCAGAGCCTTGTCCAAGTTTCCCCTTGGCAGCTTGACTGGAGCTGTTGTCTGTAGTCCGTATCACTCTTTATTTTCCACAGGGCTATAACAGGAGATGGAGCAGTGACATGTGACAGACTTATTTAGGCCCTGCCGAGAGGATGTTTACAGAACTGGGACACCAGTGACGTATTACAGAGAAGCAGGATGTCTTTGTCCTCTAACTCTGTGGCTCAGCAGAGCTTAACCTGTTTGCTCCTTCCATAAATGTCCCAAAGAGAACCGTGAGCATCTCCAGGCGTTTCCCACCAATGTTCAGTCAGTGTTGTTGCTATCAGGGGCTGTAGGAATGCTCTGTCCTTGGCCAGTGCCATGCCTGGTATGATCATAATGGCAAAGAACCACATCCAGAGATTGAGGCAGGTGTAGCACAACCTGATTTCCCATTTCTTTTGGGAATTTCAGGAACGGATGTAGGAATGCGTCTCCTCAGAGCCAGAGATCGCTTGCAGCTGCAGATGCTTCTGTCCCTTTCCTGGGCAGACATACAGCCCCTCTGGTAAGAAATACACCTGGTCATCCTCATGTTGCATCCCGAGAGTCAGAAACTTTCCCCGTGAGCCTGTGTGTGAGTGCTCCAGCCAGTGCTGATGGAAGCTGGCAGAGGATGTGAGGCAGCCAGTGAACTCAGAATAACTTCAGAAATTACTGGACTTTCCACTGAAAATTACCTGGTGCCTGATTGCTCTGACCAGAGCCCAAATGAAGGCTGTGGGGTGGTCCCTGGACCATCAAGGTGTGGCCCCTGTCCTGTGCCACACCCAGGAGGGGCTGCAGAGGTAGCAGCTCTCGGCCCCAGTAAAGCCCCAAGTAAGGGTTTGGAGCTCCCAAAGCTGGTGCTGTGTTTGGGTCACTTGGCCAAGCCCTAAGCCAGGTACCTTGTCCCTGTAGTGAGCAGGAAGGCTCTGAGGTCACGATGTGCCACAGCACTCACAGGCAGCTGCTGTCTGTGCAGGAAAGGTCACATCCACAACCTGCCAGTTCCAGGTGTCCCCAGTCCCACCCCCCTGACACCAGGCCTGGCCGGATGTTCCCACGACATCCACGTCTTGCAGATATTAACTCCAGATCATCTAGATTGTACAGCTCCTGCCAGCCCTCCAGGTCTATCTGCTGCCTCTGAGCAGCACAAGGTGGGAAGGAAGCAGCTGGTTCCCCTCTCGATCTTCGTGACTTGCTCCATTCAGACACAGGCCACACCTGCCCTCTTTTAGACCTTGTTTCTTCCCAAGGGAATTTGCTGATGTGAATGCATAAAAGGCAGGAAATGTAAAAATTCAAGACCTGCTAGTGAGAGGAGCTCCCTTAACCTTGCCTATCCGAGCATCTCGGGAATCCAGCCAGGAGCTGCAGTCCAAGGCATCCGCACGGCCCAGGGCTGGGTGTGCTGCAGGCAGGAATCACAAACACCCCCGAGCTCCATCCAGTGCATGTGGCTTCCCAGCCAGCTAGGGCCTGAGTGCCGGGGGCCACTGCATACAAAGAAACTCTTCCCTAAAAGACCTGTTATGTCTCTTACCTGGTTTTCACCACTGTTTGGTCTGTATTGGAGCAGCACAAGGCACTGCAGGTTCAGCTCTGTATCCATATATGCTGGTACAGGCTCTTACACTTTCTGCTGAGGCTCAGCACCTGCCAGAAGCCTCTGCTCAGCCCCTTACCCAACCCTCAATGTGCACTGTTGAGCAAGGGAACACAAAATCCAACGGGTGTCCAAAATTTCCCTTGTTGCTACCTACTGAGATTGTGGATGCTCCTGTCATTCTATAAAAACCTGGTAAGATTTCCAAGCTCCCTAAAGTGCTGACTGATCTCCTGAATGCCACAGGTGAATGACATGCTCAGTTCCTACTGTTTGAGCTGCACTGGTGACATCTTTGTTCTGGGAGATGTGCCCTCGGTAGCTCACAGAGGAGCTCATTAAACTGCTTTAGAGGAGCTCATTGGCACTGAGTGGTGGAGGGGGGAGAAGATGAGGCTGTGTTAGATACAAAATGATTACAAGCTGCTTACACAGTGTGCCCATAAAAAGGTGAAAGGATGATAAAACAGGTCTGGGAGACATAGCAAGATATCAGCTAATGCCCTTCCCAAACAGTGGTGCTTCTGCCACTTATGACAGTGTCTGACCTGGATTTAAAATTGTCTCATACTGGAGTCACAAGATTTTCCCCAGACAATTTCTCCAGCATTAGCCCTTCCTGATGGTCAAAAGGCTACCACTTTTGTTGAAGCAAAACATTATTTTTTACAGTTTATTTTTACTACTTCTCTCCTTTTTGCCCATGAACACTTGCTGCCTTCAGCTTTGTGCAGACTTTCCTCTTGAAATATGTCTCAGCAGCTGTGGAAGCTGTGCCTGCCATTGTAAACATCAAATTTGCAGGAGGCATGTAAATGCTTTCCCTAAGGCTCCACCTTCCATGAGCACACACATCCACGTGTGAGCATTCTCCTCTGATTATTTTGGGAAGCTCTCTTGTTCTGCCATGGAAAGAGAAAAAGGAGATCTGCCTGCCCCGGGCAACATGACCAGCCTTCCCCAAAGTGAAGTGGGATATGAAGTGGAAATAAGGTGCCAGAGTCCAAAAGTGAAGTAGGGTGCAGTTCAGCTCCTGTGTGGAATGGCTGAAAGGCAGGGAAGCCTATGTGAGCAAGTCATGCCCAGCTCCATTTATAAGCACTGGAGGCGAAAAAAGTACAAGTTTGGTTCTGACCCACCTGTCAGGCAGGTGAGTCGTGCCCCAGAAGTGCTTCATTCCCGATTCTGAGCCTGAAGCTGGTCTAGACAGCTCGCCCAGAGACAGGGCGAGGGAGACAGTGACAGCTCCCACGTCTCTGGATAGGGGGGAAAAGGAGTGTGAAGCCAAGCTGAGAAGTTCCAGCACCAAAGCCTAAGCCTGGGCAATAGAAGGATCAAGGTCTTCTCATCTTGCAACCTGGAAAACATCCTTCTGGCCCTAATTTTTGCTCCTTGTTTTCTGTTTCATTGTAACCTCTTTATGTGGAGTCCAATCACTGGGTCCCTGCAATTTTCAGTTGTCCTTAAACTGCAGAAATCTGTGATAGAATAGAATAGAATAGAATAGAATAGAACAGAAGAAACAGATTGGAATATTTCATTTGGAAGGGACCTACAATGATCAGCCAGTCCAACAGCCCAACCACTTTAGGGCTGACCAAATCTAAGGTGTGTTATTAAGGGCACTGTCCACATGCCTCCTAAACCCTGCCAGGCCTGGGGCTCCCACCAGCTCACCAGAACCCAAGGAAGCCTGTTCAGTGTCTGACCACCCTCTCGAGAAAGGAATGTTTCCTTATGCCAAGTCCAAGCCTCTCATGCATCCTGAAACCATGAGCAGTACTGGCTCTTGGCTGGGTGTGCTCTGAGGAGGGCGAAAGAGAACCTCACTTCCAAACCTGCAGGAGGATAACTGGTGATCCCAGACGTGCCTCGTGGGAGGAGAGTGGGTGAGGGGTGCCTGAGTGAGGGGTGCATTGGCAGGGTGAGCAGCACTGTGGAAGCAGGATGGCTCCATAGCTGGCAAGCACTTGCCCTCACTAATGTGCCAGCCAAGCTCCTGGGCACTGCAACTGGTGCCAGCACAAATCCCGACTCTTTAATAAGGCAAATATCCCTGGTGGGGAATTTTTATGATACCCCTTGAGGCAAGTTAAACACACATTTGTTCTTAAAGATAGAAGAGAAATTTAATGAACACTGTACTGGGCAGAGTCATACTGCAATATGGGATTCTATGTGGAGTCTGGAAAGATGCATCACAAGCAGATTCCTCATATAACCTTGCTCCTGCACCAATCCCTTGCAAGGAGTCATTTAGGCTCTGGCATTTCTGCTTCCGGAACAGTTTAACCCCTCCTTGTATTTGGACCTTTGCCCTCTGTGCCAGATCATTCCTTGGTCACAAATTTTCCCTGCTGAGCAGTTACAATCAGTATTTCCTTCATCCCAGATAAGACCCTGGGAGCAAGAATGAGGCCCATATGGGTGTAAAAGAGAGCAGGCTGCAGTGGTGTTCTTGTCTCCTGTGACTGCACCGATGACCCAAGTGCAGCTCCCGCAGCTCTGAGACAACTCTCCAGCAATTCTACCCTGTGAGGAATCATCTCCATGTCCAAGCTGAGACCACGATCCAGCTGGAGAATTCCTTGGCTTCTGTGTCCCACCTCCTTGGTCACCCATGGTCTAGGGTTTATTCAACAGCCCCCGGGGCTGGGTGTTTTCATCAGAAGAGAGGATTAAACCAGGAGTGCAGGGCAGGTGCACACAGTGAGAGATGAGCACCAGAGCTGCTCTCAGGCCAGGCCCCAACAAGAGTAGCAAAGCCATGCTCTGAGCCAATGAGATCTGCCCCATTTCATTAACTAATGACGTGGCTTAACCCCATCCTGATTGGCAAGAAAAGCTTAAAAATGGGGATTAAGTGAAGTGTCTGAGGAAGCACATCCTGGACTCCAGCCAGGCAGAGTTGTATGTTTGAGAAAGGGAGACCCCCAGTGAATGTCAGCAAGGATCCTTTCAGGAGGTTCTCTCACTGCCCAAAATCCAGCAGAATGTACTGGGCAGTCATGTTGCCCAGAGAAACTGTGGCTGCCCCATCCCTGGAAGTGTCCAGGACCAGGTTGGACAGGGCTTGGATCAACCTGGGATAGTGGAAGGTGTCCCTGCCCGTGGCAGGGGTGAAACAAGATGAGCTTTGAGGTCCCTTTCAATACAAATCAGTCCATGACTCCATGATTTTATGCTTCTATGACCTGGTGGTCCCTTCCCTCACACAAGGGACCTGTGGCAACCCATGAGGTGGAGAAGGTGTTTACCCTGCGTGCTCCAGGTCAAGGCTGCAGGTGCAGGTTGAGGAGCTCTGTGCAAGGCTGTGGCCAGCCAAGCTCCTGGTCTTGCAGGAGCCTCCTGTAAGGAACAGGGGGCTCTGGAGGGCAGAGAGTTGGGTGCAGATGTGCAGCCACTGTTTGGGCTGAGAGATAGGTTGGGAATCAGACCTGGGGAGTGATCTGCAAGCCATGGGAAGGGAATGCATAGGATCTGCCAAGAAGGTGAGTGGGAGCACTGGACTGCCAGCATTGCTGCTGAGCCTTGCAGAGCAGCACCCCAGAATGAGCATTTAAAGCACAGATTTTGCAAATAGCCCGAGAGTCCAAATTACAGATCAACAAACACAGCCAGATGGACACTGCTGCCTTCTGGACATCTGCATCATTTACTGATGCTATCAGGACTCAGCCATGCTGCCAAAACTGGAGGCACAGGCCCTTTGCCAAGGCTATGCCCAGCACAGCCTCCTGCTCTGCCACAAGGACAGAACAAACTAACCAGGACTCATATTGTGAGCAGGAACCTGGCCCGGCTGTCCAGCCTTCCTGTGAAAACCTGCCCTGAAAGACAAGCTTTAGGAAAACCCTGTCCTGCCAGTTGAACCATCTGTCTTGCTCCAGCTTATTAATGAGCCACATTCTTACCTTTGCTTGTGTGGTTTTTCAGCTCTGCTAGTTCTGTTCAAGCAGCATCACTTTAGCTTTATACAGACAACAATACTACCCTGGAAATCTGTCAGTGCAAATGATAGCCACATCCACAACCTCTCCAGGTCTGTGTGAGTGAATTAAACATTTCCCAAACTGGCATGAGATCAAGCTGCCTAGACCCTCCCCCGACCTTGCTATCAAACTCTTTGAGCCTCCAGAACAACGTGGTGGATCCAGCCTGTCTAAGGGGGCTGGTGTCACTCCACAAGGAGCCCTGGACATGCCCAGGAGCCATTTGGAAGAGCATCAGTTGGCCCCAGTGCCCACAGTGGCATGGGCTGTCTCTTGGCATCATTGACTCAACCACTGTAATGGGGCAGAAGAGGGTTTTGGTTATTGACAGTGGCTCATCATTCACTCCGATTTTACTCCTCATTAGGCTGTTGCAGTAGCCAGGAGTACTGGAGCCTGCTGCCTTCAGAACCCTTCTGGAGTGGTTGCTGTAGGCACAGGGATCTCCAGTGCTTACACATCAGTAGTGATCTCATACAGCTCAATATGAAAAGAAAAAAACAACCAACAAAACCAACCCAAACAATTTAAGCCTGTAGCACAAGGAAGAAGGCTGCCTCTATGCAAATACAGCCAGAAAATCCCCAGACCATATTCCTGGAGGCACTGCAAAAGGTGGCTGAACACAAAAGCCATGGCTGTCTTCTTCCCCCTTTTCAGCAGTTGGTTTTGTGTGGTTGGGATTAGCGCAGCATTGAGCATGTCAGTTAGGTACAAAATCGTTTTCAGCACTAGAAAAATCACTTGCCCTGTGGACAAGCTGACTGCACAATGAGCTGCTGCGGTGAGGGCACAGATTGAGCGTGTCCAAACACAGGGAGTGAGCACAAGAGCCGTGTTGCTCCTCTCTGGGATGAGCGAACTGCCACGAGCACACTCCTGGTTAAAGTACCCCAGGAAACTTTCCCTCTCACTGTGAGTGGAGATCTGATTCACACCGATAAAAACGTGGCACTGGGTGTGCACAGAGCCCCGGGACTCTTTCAGCTTGTCTTCCCCAGTCCATGCTCAGCACCATCCCATTAGTGCTGCACACGGGGACGTGGTAACCTGATTGAGAGGGGAAAAGGGCAGCAGCGAACAGATGCCATCTGCCAGGGAGCTGAACCTGAGCCACTCTGCCCTGGAACAGGGACTCCGGAGCAAAGCTCTGCTTGCAGGGATGAAACACAGAGCAATTGACCTTTAGGTGACAGTTTGCGGAACGTCAGCTCGAATGACGCTGTAGGGAGGGGGGTGGGTGTTTTTAAAGTATAAGATACCACCCACAAGCAGGAAAATAAAAAAATTCCCCTGGGGAAAAAAAAAAAAGCCTGTGATTTGTCCCTCCCCGTGTTAGACTTCTTGGCTCGCTGCTTCACAGATCCTCTGTGGGAGACAAGAGCTCTATCAACAGGGTACCTGCATTTCTCATAAGAGGTAAATTGCCTTTTAACTCCTCTCCATTGCTTTATAAGCGTCCTACTTAGACGTAATGATGTGCAAAAGTTTACAAAGCATTTTCCATGACCTGGAATGCTTGGCAGCTTGTGAGTAGAGCAAATAGCTTAGCTGGGATAATAGAGAGGAAATCCACTGAAGAGCTCAAGTCATTAAGATGTTTGCATTTGATGAGACAACCACTACCGAGGGCCAGGGCAAAAGAAATGAGCCGGTGGTGCTCATGCGAGGTGCTGCGAGGCATTTCTGCCTCCATCACCTGTAGATGCTGAGAGCTGGGTCGCAGAAGGATTTTCCAGCTTTCTGCCAGTGTTGGTGTGAAAGTTCTTGCTTTCACACAGATGCTGGCCGAAAACAGTTAGAAGTTTTTGTAAACTGGTTTCTTTGTCTTGCAGGTGCAAAGCTGTTATGCAGTTTTGCTTTGCTACAAACTAGAGAAATATTTTGAAATGGGTGTTGTATAGTTTAACCAATCATACTAAGAGGTGGATGGCCAAGGACCAGTGACCTTATGCCATTCAAGCGAACTAATACATAAAAACCGCCTGTAATTAATGAAATAATTGCATTCCATTCCATTGTTCCACCTGAATTGAGCATGTTGTTTCTAACTCCGACCCCGGCAACAGCAACACATCACCCACCCTCCCAGCACCACCGGAGCTGCTGGCTCAAGTCATTTCCCAGTGCACCGGCTTGATTGCTTTCTGCCCAAAATCTGGCAAAGCTACAACACACAATTCAGCAATTCTACACACGGAAATAAATAACAAACTAAATCCCACGGTGACCACATCTGCATCACTCCCAAAACTTCAAGGAGAAGGGCTGAGGCAGCAGGTACCTCACTGGAGCTCTCTTTGGGAAACGTCATCGACCTGAAATTATAAGGTGGAGTTAAAAACCTCTTCATTCCCAATCTCCATTGCTGTAGCTTTCATTCGTATTTTACAACTTTAGGGAAACTTTTTTTTTTGCGCTTTACTGCTGAGTGAAATGCATCCTTTTTCCCAGGAGTAACTGGGCAGCCAGCTGCCTGGAGAACAGAGAGGACCATTGCAGGAGGACAAAGTGCTGTCACTGTGAACTCTAAGGGGTCAGGAGGAGGTGACAGCCTGCAGACACAGGAGCCCTTGGGCTCTTTTTGGGTATGTCCATTCGTGCCACACATCCTGGAAAGGGAAGCTGAGACAATCGCAAACACCTTATGAGCATCAGATGGAAAAGAGGATTTTATCTTTGTCACTCAGCCTCAGGGACACGTGCAAATGGAGGCAGAAGGGATTGGGATTGGAAGCAAGTAAAAAAAGCTGTTTGATAATTTCTGTGAAGAGGCCAGGAGTCAGACACCTTCAGGCGATGTGGTGCAAGGGCCCTTGTCCCTGCCCAGTCCTCAGCTCCACTGTGGGAGACCCTGTGATGCCATCAAGACTTCTGCCCGCTTGTCCCAAGACACTTGAGCTTCCTCCTTCTCTGTCACAAAAACAGGGGAGCTGCCAGTGCTCAGGTGGGAGATGTCACACCGGGGCTTGTGTTTTACCCAAACTGTCAGAACATCACTCGAGGACTGACACTGGTGGTCATATCTGAGCTAATCCAGATAAACTCCGTCCTTTTTCTCTCCAACTGACTGTGGCAACTCAGCATGTCCAGGTGGTATCTGGAAGGACAATGCCTGCCCTTCCAGAGGGATGTTAAAGTCATCCCTAATTTGGCTCATTATCTGCTGAGTCCCTGGGTGTTGTTTCAACCGCTCATGAGAAACAAACGACTTCAGAGCAGTGTACATTGCACACAGTTGCATGGAATTCTTTCCCACCCCTTTTTCCTTTATAGGAATCACAAAAATGCTGGGTTTTTTATAACTAGATGAACTCTGTGACAGCAGCAATTGTCTGCCATTAATAAATGCCAGGACAGATTAGATTAGATGCAGGTACAGTGATGAAGTCTTCAAAATCCACTTTTCCACAGGGTCTCCTCTTGCAGTGTCATTGCTTTCAGACATGACCCTCTGCTGACACAGCACAGGTGCTGTCCCAGGGCTACAGAGTTTCTCTCCCTGCACCAAAACATGAAGCTGTCAGACAGGAAATTGCTGGGGTTCACATAAAACTGTGTTAGTAACAGTTTCATGGGCGCTTAGTGGATGCACGTATCCCCTTCCTCACCATTCATAAATATATGCACAAGCGTCATTTTATTCACACGGATTTTGGCAAAAGGCCCACTGAATTCAGCAGAGAGAAGTCCATTGACTTTGGTAGACTTAGCACATTGAGGGTGAGAACAGATGGAGGCTCCATTCACCAGTTGCCACTCGTTAGTTAAAGCTTATTATTGCTAAAGAGTTTCGTTAATGCATTTACAAACGGAGCATGATCCAAGTGATGTAACCACCGCTGAGTGCTGGAGAACAGCAGATGTGCTCTCCCAGCACGGATGGAGTGAACAAAGGACACCCCTGCATGCACAGGGCTTGCAAACTGGAGCTCACTGGCCCACTGTCCTCTCGGCCCTCAGAAGGCAGCAGGTCTGCAGCCAGGGCCGCTCGCTCACGAGGAAAAGGCACTTCCCAGCAGTCCCAGTGTGAGACACCGCAGAGCTGGCACGGGACAAGGAGAAGTAGGGCACATGTGAGCACAGGCCCTCTCTGCTGCCTGCAGGAGGGTCCCGTGGGTTTGGGCAGGAGCTACACTGAGCCTTTCCACAAGCTACAGCCACCCAGAGTGGAAACTCTCCTTGCTTTACGAGGGAACAAGTAATCACATCTCCTGAGCACAGTCAGGGGAAGGGATGTCTTCTAGAGAAAAAGATCTCCCTACACACGGCTCCTGCAGCTTTGGCCAAGATCTTTGCTCCAGGGACCCACACCACTGTGTTTCTCAGAGATGGGTCGTGTTTCCATGGAGCTCCACAACTCCAGGCAGCAAAGAAAGCAAGGTGGGGAACGCCCAGTGGCTCATGGGCAGGCAGAGCTCAGCAATCAGCTTTTGCAAAAGGCAGGAGAATTTACATTGCCCGTGGAGCCATGGGGTTATAACAGCCCTAAAACCATACAATCCCAAGATGGCTTGGGTTGGAAGGGACCTTAAAATTCATCTTGTTCCACACCTTCCACTATCCCAGGCTGCTCCAAGCCCCGTCCATCCTGGCCTTGGACACTTCCAGGGATCCAGAGGCAGCCACAGCTGCTCTGGGCACCCTGTGCCAGGGCCTCCCCACCCTCACAGGGAAATGTGCCCGTAGTCCAGGAAGTTTTAGCATTAATAAATCAGGGAAGCCAATGGCTGTCCCAAACCAGCTAGAAAGAGAAGCTAAAAATCTATCTTGATTTTATGGGGTCAGATTAAAAATAAAAAAGACTTGTTGGGCTAATCTAGAGGAACAGCTCTGACATGGGAGTAGTTGGATGAAGAGGAATAGCTTAGCCCAAAATGAGAATGCAGCTAGAAAAAAATGGATCACTGAAGAACAAGGAATATTTTCCTCACTGCAAGCCAGAGGCTTGAGCCCACAGGACAGCTCCTCCTGAAAGTGGTATGAGAAACACACCTGGCATGCTCAACACAAAAAACATTCCCTGCTGCAGGTCAGCACCTGAGCTGGTGTGAACAAATCAGCCTCTGAGACAGATCCAAATAATCAGCATTGGATTATGAAATACCCCCAAAAACAGCACAGTGCACACATGTGGCAAGAGGTAATTAACTTCAGCTCCCAAATACCTGATAACAATGGTGTCAGTGCAGTCTCCTCACAGAGTGGCACCATCTGGTTGTTAATTATTGGTGTGCCATCAATGGAGAACCTGGAGCCTGGCTACTGGGCAGTCCAGCATCTCTTGGGGTTGCTTCATGCTTTAACTAGACAGCATCAAAAGTGAGCAACAGACAAGTCACCATCCCTGGTGCATCACCTTCAGCTGAAAACTGAACTTAGGTTTCCTCATCTTGTCTTCTTTTCTGTGTTCACAAATGTGGTAGTGGGACTGTGTCAGAGTTTTAGGGCTCTCACTGCAGCAGAAGAGCACATTTTTGGTCCCAGGAAACAGAAATCCTTCCTAGAAACACAGAAATAATGTAGCTGCATCCTCAGTGGGCTTTCATTTCTTGTGCTGGTCTTTGTGGCTTGGGGTTTCCGAGCTGGGAAGCTGCTCAAGATGTCAGGTGTTTCCCTGCCATCAGAGCTGGGTGCAGTGCTCTGCTTTCCCTCCACGGAAGGACCTTCAGAGAAAGGTCCTGTTGACCCTCCCACCCAGGCTCTGCATCACTGCAAGCCGTGTGAAGGAGCTGGGGGATCCTGTTCCTTCAGTGGAGGTCTCTGCGTCCCTGGGGACTCACTCACTGCCAGGTGCTCCCACCACCCTTGTACTGAGAAAGAGCAGGGCCAAAGGTGCCAGAAAAGAGGCTCTGACCACTGGACATGGACACAGTAGGAGACCCTCGCTAGAGACAGTCACGGGTGGTCTGTTTGTAAACTCCTCCATGAGAGCTGTCACTGTGGCCGGGCTGCTCTTGTCAGGAGCGAGGGGCAGCTCCTCTGAGGGGCTGATTAACAGCTTCTGGTTATTGGCACCGTGAAAGAATGCTCCAAGTGGCTCAAAGTCAGCTGCAGGCTGGAAGGACCTTCTGTCTGAGAAGAGTTGCCACTCAGCTCCTTCGTTTGTCTTCCAGCCTCACCTGAGCCAAACACTGACCAGGAACTGGCCTTTGTCAGATTGCAGTATGTCCGAAAGCTCACATGATTTACCTGCCATCAGATTCAGACAAAACCCTCTCTTTTCATGCTTATTAGCGCAGCAGTATCCACTGGGAATTTCCCCTTGATTGCAAAAAATGGCATTTTGTTTTGTTTGAAATAAAAATGTCTAAAAATATTGTTTCTGCACTTGGAAATAAAAAATGTGTCCCACAGGGCAACTCTGGTTGCCTGAACCCTCTGGCTAAATAAAATGGAGGAAGATTTTAAAAACTATTGGATTCTGGCTGGGACAATGTAGAGATGACTCATAAAGCTCTCATAAAGAGCTGACTCCCCAGACAGGTCCTCATGAGGCACGGATGAGCCAGCAAGAGCTTGTTCCAGTGGTCAAGCACGGGGACAGGGGCCCAGAGGGACCACAGAGGATCTGTCCTTTAAGGTTTGCCAAACTTGCTTCGACAAACACCGAGCAACCTGTGCCAGCAGGGCAGTGAGATCTGTCTGCTCTGTGCTGGGATTTTACACTCGATATTCCAGTGGTGCTGGAGCGTATCAGAACTGAAACCCTTGCACGGAATCATGCCAGAGTCATGTAACGTGAAAGAAACCTGCTGTTTCTACACTTCTTGAAATGGTTCAGGGAAGAAAGTGAACATAGATGAGTTACAGAGGAACTGAGCTTTCCAATCCCCGCTTTCTCTTTCTGCTTCACGGCTTTTTGCCAAGACTACAGGAACAGCATCTCTTGGGGCACAAAATGGCTTGAAGGACTTGTGCTGGGTTATTTTTTTTCCATCTCACACACATCCTTCCGAGGCTGGACTTGGTGCTGTGTGGCTTCAGCCATGGTTATTGAGCACCCTTCCGTGGAGCTGACGTGTGCGAATGCCTTTGGTACAGTAATTGAAAGTTGGATCTCTCAGGCAGGCTGTAACTACGCTCATCCTACAACAAAACCTTTGTGTCCCGGGCAGGTTACCTTCACCTCGGGCTGTTACCTTCACCCCAATCTCTTCAGCAGTGAGCTACGTTTACAACATCCCTTCTTCAACCACTGGGCTTGACCATGTACCTGCTGCCTTCCCCCCGTGCTAACCCACGCATCCTGCAGCCCACAGATGCATCTCCACACGTCATGCTTCCCCATATGAGCCACCCTGGTGGGTTGTGGAAGTCTGCCTTGCTTTTTTAACATCTGTGGGCATGCCCAAAAGCGTTACTGAGAAAGCCATTGTTTTCTACCCAGGATTAACTCATAGGCTCAAAAAAAGCCACTCCTTTGGTCTCCTAAGTCCACGTCTGGCTCAGACAGGACTCTCTCCATCGCCTGTCCCTGTGCTCTTCTGCACCCAGTGGAGTTACTTAAAACATAGGGTTTCCTTCCAATCAGCTCCTGAAATAAAGGCAGAGGGAAAAGTGTTTCTTCTATATTTCAATGCTGATTCCTCAAAAACAAAGCACACAAAAAATCTTGACCCCAGTACCACCAGTGAAACCAGTTCAGGCAGGAGAGGGCCACGAGGTGCTTTTCTCCCAGAAGGCACCATTGTGCCAAGCTCAAATCCAAGCAGTTCTCAAGCTGTCAGGTTTGGGTGGTTGGACTTACTAAATAAAACTTGAAACTTTCTGCTACAAACAGTTACCATAAAAAACAAGGTAAAATCAAACTCCTGCATTTTTGGGAGCAAATGTTGCAAGCCAAAGGCGGCAGCTGATGCCTGTGCAGAACTGGCCCTCCTCACCCATCCGCCCTCGTGCTCCAGCACAGGGCAGGGATGACCCCCTGGCACCACGGTGGCTATGGACTGGCACAGCTCCTAGGCTGGGCAGCAGGGTCACGTCTCCATCCCCTGTCCTGCTGCTCCTCTCCACATCTGTGAGCCCAAACCCGACGCAGGGAGCACCACTGAGCCAGGAGCGAGGCTCTGCAGCCGTAACCGGCTGTGGAAGAGCAGCCTGGCTCTGTAGCTGGTATCAGTTAGTGTGAGCAGAGCCTAAAAATAGAGACCCTCTGCTCTCACAATGACTCAGAGATGCAGAAGGGAAACCCACAAGCTCAGTGCTTGGCTGTCCCCTGAGCTGATTGAAAGTTTGCATCTAAAACCTTGTTTTGACACAAAACGGCTTTTTGAAAAACAAGATGACAAAAAGAAAAGAAAAACCAAACCTCCTCTCTCACCACCAGAGCTGCTGGGAATTCTTCTCATTTGGTCTGAGTTTGGAAGTAAAGCATGACACTTTGTAGTTTTTAAATGCTAGTTGGCCAACCCCCTGCAAATATTTACTTGCTAGGCTCTCTCTTCTGGCACTGTGAGAGCAGATGAAGTGGTGAAAGGTGTGCCAGTCCTCTGGAACTTTCATGGGGATACAGTTCCCTTTCCAGACAGGTCTGATTCCAGCTCAGGAAGAACACATCCACCAGCTGTCTTGCTGAGTCCCATGAGGAGGGGATCCTTCAGTCGCTTAGCTCCCTCTGTCCCTCCCCTGCATCAGGAGCTCCAGCCAGTGCCTCCCAGATTTTGGCCATGCCATGGGAGATTGTAGCTGGAGGGGAAGCAGAAGGCACCTGGGGTCCCCTGGTGACATCATTACTGCTTCAGCCCTGTCCTGCCCATGAGAAGAACAGGTCCTTCCTCCCCTGTCTCTGTTTATCTGCCCCATGGTCACAGGTCATTTTGGGACTGGTGGAGCAGCTGCCTGTAATTCTGGAGACGTAATCCACCGAGATTTTCAAAATTGCTGGACAAGACCAGGAGCATCCTGCCCCATCTTTGACATGGGGGGTTGGGTTAGTGACCTCCAGGGATCCTTCCAATCTCAGTGTTTCCGTAGCGTCACCCCTCTCAGGCTCTCACGCCTGGTGGAGTTGAGCAGGCACAGCCTGAACTCCTGAGAGCAGAGGAGTAGAGCAGGCCAGGGCAGCCAGGCACCAGCACAGCCTGCTCTCTAAGCCTCCTCTGCTTCCACTTGAGCCACAGTTGGACTCATTTGGTCCTTCCCCATTTGGAGGTGAGGGGAGGAGGGGCAGCACCGAAACACTCCACACTAGGGTCAGGCAGCAGGACAAAAACCCCTCGCTCACAAGGTGAGCGCTGTGTCTGCTCTGGCAGCTCCACCTCTGCAGAGGACCTGGCCACCAGCTGAGCTCTTCATCTCCTTCTGCTGTCCTGGAAGGCCGGGTGGGCTCTGTGGTGGAGCCGTGTAGGACTGTGGCTCCATACGTGCATCCATCCCGTGGCACACGTGGGGCTGCAGAGGTACAGCGCAGCTCCCTGCCATGGCCAGAGGCAGCTCCCTGCTCAGGGAGAGACCTGAGCAAACGGAACTGCTCTGAAGTTCATTCTGCAGGAGGCATCAAGCTCTCACTGGGCAAGAGCAAGTCAGGGCTGTCCATCCTGCACTTCACACACCGTGGGAGCGTCCTCGCTGCCTTCACTCCACTCTGTTGTACCCCAGGCTGAGCTCCAGCACAGACAGCCCAGCCCCAGGCAGGAGGCCACGAGCTCACACACCTGGAAGAGGTCTCAAAATGCTCCATTAAATCTCTGCACTGCCAAGGACCTCAGGGAAGAACTGAGGGGGACCACAGCAGGAACCCAGCTCAACCCCTCTCATCCCTGTGAGGAGCAGCCTGGATGTGGCACCAGAGCCAGTCTGGGCACCCTGGGCAGCCCTGGTCCCCCAGAAAGGAGGACAGGAGACACAGGCGGACCCACACCTGGAACATCTTCCCAGCTCCCTTGGGAGCACCAACACGTCTCCCTGCCTTGGATGCCTGCGACACAAGGCAAGGGGAGACAGTGAAAATGAAATCAACTGATAGTGATGAGCTGCTGGTAATTCCCACAGACAGCTGGGAGGAGAAGGACCTCAGGAAGCCTCCCCCCTTCCCTGTCAGGATTAGCCCTACCTAAACTAATAGACCATCTGCCTGCTGGCCTGGCCTGTGACCCCAGCAGGGCAGAGCCATCCGGCAGCCAGGGATGAGAAGGAACCAGTTCCTCCAGCTCAATCCAGAGCTCCCATGCTCGGCACTGGGAGCTGAGATCTCTCCATTGTTGGCTCCTGCTGGGCCATTCCAGTTCCAGAAACCCTCCCCCACTTTACCCACCCCTGGCTCTTGTCCAGGGAAAGGTGATGGAGGCAGCATGCTGCCCCTGGTCACCACACACAGTTACAAGTGTCCCCTGTGTGGCAGTGGTCACTGCTCCCAGGACCTTGGTGTGGGCTTTTCCATGTCCTGCTGAGTACCACCTGGAGCTTCAGCAAGTCTGCCAGGAATGAAACAGCCTGTCCTGAACTCACCTGGGAGCTGACACTGCCACAAGCACGTGGTGACCCCAGCTCTGGCTGGGGAGCAGCTGCAGGACCCGTGGCCACCCTTCAGCTCACCTGTGCCAGTGCCTCACAGCCAGTCTCTGCTCAGGACAGGGTCCGGCCGATGCTGCCATTGGTTTGTGACTCTGAGGAAACCCACAGTCAATTTCTGCCACAAGAACAACCAAATTATCAATTAAATCATTGAGCCACAAAATTATTTCATAATCAATTCAGATCTAGTCACTTTTATGTTCCCTTTTTCTTACCATCAAAGGGTTGTGTTTGAGATTAGTCAGGAACATTCTGTTCCAGCCGAAACAAAATTTCTGCTTTTGTTATGGTCTCTGTGCCAAAGTCAGGTCCTTGGCCCTTGGAGGGTTGGAGCACTTCTAAGTGAGAGCCCAGGGCTCAGGCCCCTGTAGCACATCAGGCACTTGGGCTGGGTCCTGCCTCCATGTGTGGCTCTCTCCTACATGGCAGGTTTGGAGATCCCTCTGGACACCTCTCTCCTGGAGAGCCACTGTGGACTGACTCTGACAAGCAGGAGCAAATCCTGCCCCTACAGGAAGGGCCATAACCCCCGGGATGGCCAGATGTTCTCACTCTCCATGGACCACTGAATATTTCACTATTCTTCACAGAGCAGAGAAGACAGGCAACTTTCCACCCCCTGGCTCTGCACACCCACAGCAGGACAAAGACACTTCACAGCTCAACAGCTGTGGGAGTCCAGCCCCAAACATCTTATTCAGACCAAAAGGTCTTGTCCAGTTTCCTGTGACTATCACTGGCATTTCCAGGAATGCCACACTCACTGAGAGAAAAGTCACTTTCTGTTAATAACGATACTTGAGTTGGTGGAAAACACTGGGAATTTCTCCCTCATGAGATGAAATGGTATTTTGTTTTGATCTTAATCAAGATTTCCTTTTAATTTTCAACTGAAAATTTTGGAATTGATGTCTCTGTTACTTTCTCAACTTCTTGTCTGTTTTTTCTCTGAGCCACCAACCCCCAAGGTATCCTGGTTAAGCTTCAGAAATTTGTCGATACAGGGCAGGATTTGGATTGTCAGCTGCTCTTAAATGCAGATCTGGTTACAAATAACCAGAATAGATGTGTGAGGATCTGCTCTGAAATAGGGCACTGGGACAAAGAGAAAAGCACAGTGTGCCCAAAGTGTTTGTGATTAGTAACAGTGCAGAAATGCCACTGCTCCTACACACCAGCCCATCATTAAATACTTCCACTTTAGTGAAATGGCAAAAAAACAGTTGATGCTTTCAGCACAGCGCAAACCTAACTCTATCCACATCTGCCTTACAGTGTCAGATTCATGCAGGAAGCAGAAGTGTTCCTGTGAGATTATCATCTCTGTCTAGAACATACTTGAAAGGTGAGAACACAATGCCAGCACAGTGCAAGGTTCCTGAGGCATCTCTGTGCATTTCAATAGTGATATCATTGTTAAAATGAGGTATAATGCTCTTTAGTTCACTTAAAAAAAAAAAAATTGACTCCAAGGAGTTTCTGGGCACTTGCTCAGAAATTTATTCTTCCTGGACCTTAAAATAACCCTTCCAACTCAGTCCTTTCAGACCACAGAAAAGCATTGCTGTGTGATGGCTAATGCCCCTTTGGTAGCACTCAAGGGGTTTAATTCTGCCACCACCGATTATCCAAATCCCCACCAAAAAATGGTGATTTCCAGCTCTGGACAGTGCACAGTGTGAAAGCTTGAAGAGTTGAAAAATTTGCTTATTTTTAGGAGAAGCTGATATAATTTTTGCAACTGCAGGAAAAGGAATTTAAGAAGAGCAGCATCAAGGCAAGAAGTCATTCTCTCACGCTGAGAGACCAGGGGGGCTGTTCTGCCTCTCCCACCTTCTCCTCTGGCTGAGGGCAGGACCAGGCCCTCTTGGGGCCATTGATGTCCTTTCTGAAGGGTTTAAGTCAGGCTCTCACCTTTCTACCATGGTGTGAGGAGAGCTCTCCTCCATCTAAACTAGGTAGTTGAGAGGTCACGGTGGGACACACGGAATTTGGGATTATTGATTGAGAAACACTCATTTCCAAAGAGTTGCTCCAGGGTTTTGGCCAGGTGGGTGCCCTGTGTCTCAGAGCTCAGATCTCCCTCACTGTGGTGCTTGTGGCAACACCACGGCCATGAGCAGCTTTGGTAGGTTTAGCTCCATCTGCAGTGGCCTGGAAGGTGTGCTCAGAACCAGAGCAGTTGCTCTCCCGTGTTAGCAATCAACAGGAGCACCCTGGGGAACTGATTCTGTGTCTTGCATTCCCAGGGGATACCTTCCTGCCTCCTGCAGCACTTCAGGTATCCTCTACCTACCTGGCCTGCCTGTCAAACCCAAACCAATTTCAGTTTTGCAGATCCCCAGCACCAGGCATCAGGAGAGACCTTGGGTTCACAGTCACACCTGAGTATAGATCCAGCACAGGAGAAGCCAGGGGTGTCCTCCTGAGCATTCATCACCTCAAACCATCGTTTGTCTCCTTCCTAGGCTGTGTCATGAGAGATAGGAGAGCAATGAGTAACGCCGATAGAAGATATCCTGGGATTAGTTCAGGAGCCATGGATATTTTTATCTACGGCAATTAAGTGGGTAAGGGAGGTATTTTGGTTTTGTAGGCAGCATTCATGGACTGTGCTGCCAGTCATGGTGCCCGTGCTTCCCAGCAAATGTGGACAAATTAGAGATTGCCTGGGACTGTTGGATTTCTTTGAAAACTTGCAGCAAAAGTATTTTTAAAAGATCCTGCATTCTTTATCCAGAAGAAAACATGACCTGAGGTGGTAACGTCTGATGCCTGCTGACTGGTAAATGACCTGACTCCTTCTTGTGGCTTTTCTCCACTTCTGCTGGTGACTCAGTTGTCCCACACGTGCCAGGAAGGATGGCCAGCCCTGATTTCCCTTCTGTGCCTGGCTGCTCTGCTAAGCCCACTGAGCTGGAAAAGGATTCACTTGGGAATCTTCTGAGTGCTGCTCACCCAGCACCAAGCAGTCGTGCTGGTCCCTCTGCTCTGCTCTTTCTATCCCACTGCCACAACCCGAGGGGAAATGGGGTTGCATCAGCCCAGAGGAGCTGAGATGATGCAGCTTGTGGCCACACCAGCCTGGCTGAGCTGGGCAAGCAACAGCAGCATTTGGCCACATCCAATGGTCACAGTCTGGCACAGAGTCCCATTGGCTCTGCCATTTCCAAGACCTTCACTTCCATCCATAGGCAACTCCTATATTTAGTAATTATGTTGGTGGCAAGGGCCCAGCCTCCAGGATGTTGATTCAGACACCCAGACACTCAGCCACTTCCTGTTTGGATGCACTAAAATTATTTGCATCATTTGAAAAGTGATGTTGGTTAAGGGAAACAAAGCGTTATTGTCAGAGGAGGCTGAGCTGGGTTAAGTGCCCATGCACAATGGAAAAAAAAGCAGAACAAAACGCCTCCATCTCCCAACAGCAGCACACTCAGACAGCGTGTCCTGGGAGCCACTTCCACCCCTCCCCTGGCCCACTGGCACTGCTATTGCCACGACAGGGCAGTAAAGCACTGGGATCCCCTGCCCAGCCTCCTCCCAGGGTGACCCACTATCCTCCGTGCCTCAGTCTCAGGAGCGGAGGCACATCCAGGAGATGTGCTCTGCTGGCTGGAACAGGCACTAGAAAGCCCCTGCTTTCCCTGCCACCCAAGCACTTACAGCAACAGACAAACTTTTCCACTGTCACACAGTCTTTGCAACCCTGGGCATAAATGTGGCACCCAAGATCTTCACAGACTTCTGGTGACTTGAGGTCCGGGGCATGGATCTCCACCCTGGGGCTTTGTGGGTGGTGGCCACGTCTGTAAGCTGGACTCAGCTCTGTGGCCTCTGTGCTTCTTGTCTTGCCAGGGCAAGTGCTGAGTGCAAGGACTCACTTTGGGCCGACTGCTGCTGGGTGAGGGGCGATGGGGGGACCCCTGCCCAGCTCTGCCAGGGCCTGTGTTCGCCCTTCCACAGGGCCACAGAGCCTGGCTGTGCCCCAGGGCCACCTGCTGTGGTCTCACCCAGAGCTCAGCCAGGACACCTTCCAGGAGCTGCAGGTACTTGGAGACATCCTCTGCCCTCTCAGCCTCTCATCCCAGCCTGTGCCTGCAGCCACTGCTTCTGCGGCTCCTCCACTTCCAGGAGAGAGGCAAAGAACAATTTGCAAAATATTTTCAGGGAATCCTTGCCAGTGATTCCTTCTCCACTGCCTGGAGGACCTGCAGGTCTGATAACACCAGCTACTCCGTGCTCAACTCCTCACAAGCTCCCAGACACACAACACCCCCAGACATTTACATGAAGGGAGTTGTCCTGGATGCTTCACATCCCATCTCCAAAATATGATCAATTTAGCCTTTCTTCTGTTTTTTTAAAGCCTTACGAAGCTATTCCCAATGTCTAGGAAGGCTGATGACTCAAAAGGTTTTTCCACCAGAAAAACAGAGTCTGGACAAGCAATCTCTTGGCAAGGGTTGTTTATGACTTGGCTGCAGATGGATTTACCTATCCTGCCTTCTTTTTAGCAGAGATGTAATTAGTCATGTGGTCCAGGGACTTAAAAAGTGGGTGGGTGTGTTAGTGCCTTGACTTTCACACCCACCTTAAAAACACAGCTGGGCACCTAAAAGTGAAGGTGACCCTGTTTCACTGTCCTTTGGCAAAATTCTTTGTCAAAGTGCATCTTCCAGGCCCAAATTAGGTGAGTGCACTGTTTAAGCTAAGGAATAAAAGGCAAATTGCAAATAACAAATCTCAAGCAGTAGGTTCTGAGTCACCCTCAGTCCATGACAGCAGCTCTGCCATCAGCATTTAGGTCATAACAGCTCTGCTGTTGTATGTCCAGGAATATCATCTGACACCCACAGCAGTAGCTGTGTTGAGTCAGCAAGGCAAACAAGAGTCAAACATAGTTAAAATCTTATTTTTGTTACTGCATTTAGCAACTGTTTCTGACTATCTGTCATGGCAGAGCAAACCTGCAAAGCCACATCCCTGGATTTCTCAGAAGAAAGTTGCAGTTTGATTGTTGCAAAGTATTTTAAACCCCAGGTCAGAAGTTCCCAGTTTGTGGCATCCCAGAGTTCTTCAGGTTTGAATACACTTTTTGATTTTAGCATCTGATGGCAAAGTGTCAGGTAAGCACTGGTCACAACAGGAACCACCAGTGTGAGAAGTCAAAGACGTTCCTCCAACACGAGACCCGGAGCAGGGAGCACAGTCCTGGTGCTTCCCCTGCACCTTCACCTGGCAGCAAACACAATGTTCAGCACCCCTCAGCAAGCCTGGTACAGGTCAGGGGTGGTGGCAGAAGGATCCCGAGCCCTTGGCACACAGAGGGGCCCCTGCTGCCACCTCCCTGAGACAAGGTGAGCACTGCCTGCCCTCCCCAGGCCCAGCCAGGAGCCAGCTTCCCTCGTACCTCAGCACTCAGGATGCCTGGCCCCGACGGCTCGGCAAGGTGCGACATCCAAACTCAGATTTCCCAGATCCACCCCAAACTGCACGCCCTGAGTGCTGCCTGCACCTTTCCCTCTGCGGGGATGCTCTCCTTGTGGAATGTGAGACCTTGTGTTTTCAGCTTCATCTACTTTGCCTTCTCCCAGCACACGCTGGACCTGAGAGCATGCAAGCTGACCACACTGCTGCACAAAGATAAGCCTTTGATTGCAGAGTTGAAAATAAAGTTAAAAACATGGGAAAATGCAAATACAAGGACACAAGGCAAGGGTAGGGCCAAGATCATTCCTGGTTACTGCCCAGACTGCTTTCTGAGGGATATTCCAGCCTGCAGCCCCAGCTGCCATGCACCTGGAGACTGTCTGCAAGAGCAGGATCCTTGAACATCACCCCACTTTTCCCATCACATCTCTTTTATTCATTTCCTTTCTGTTTGGCTCATGTTGGCATTTGATGCAAGTGCACAAGGGACTTCTTCTTCTCCACTCAGGTCTCCCTGCCCTTGCAGACCTCCCGACTTCTCTGTCGAGTTCACTCCTTCAGGCTTAAAACCCCTTCTTGTTGCCTGCAGGATGGTCACACTATTTAGTGACCCTCAAGGAGCCTGCTCTCAACACACCTCCTGTTTCCTCCAGAGTTCTTACTGTGCCCACACAGCTGCATCAAGGGCAGCTGCACCAGCCAAGAGCCTTTCTTCAAACAGCTTCCCTCTCCTCCTGCCGGTTTGGGGGCTGCCCCGTTACCCTGCATGCTAACATCTGCTCCCTAGCAGGCTCAGGATGGAGGAGCTGGGTAT
Organism: Machaerirhynchus nigripectus; assembly: GCA_013397975.1. Lineage (NCBI taxonomy): Eukaryota > Metazoa > Chordata > Aves > Passeriformes > Dicruridae > Machaerirhynchus > Machaerirhynchus nigripectus. The sequence goes on along the minus strand of VZRQ01000115.1, from coordinate 192,233 downwards.
ATTCCCGTGTATTTCGAGCAGCTCACCCATGCACTGGCTTTGCAGGGCTCCTGGGCTCAAGGCAGCCCAGCAATAACAGCACACAGAAGCCAACCAGGCTTCCCAAGCTCCCACCAGGCAGTCCAGCAGCTCACGCTGAGAAGAGCTGGGGGAAGGAGCTGGGGCTGGATAGGGCTTGGGGGGCGTTGCCTGTGGGTGTCACAGGCACTGGTGGAGTTGTTTGTTGAAAGAATTTGCAAACTCCTGTAATTGATTAAGAAATGGAATAATTATGCAATCTGCTGATTACAGAGAAAGGGGTTATTAATCCTCCAGACAGGCCCAGTAAAAGCCCTGTCAAAACATTAGGGAAGATGCTGTGAGGAAGAAAAAAGGTGTGTCATGCTAGTCATACCACACCTGACTGCCAGCTCTGCTGCACAAAGGATTAAACTGATTCAGCACCTGATTTGATCCAGACATCCCCTGGAGACCACTGGTTTGGGATTCATGTCCCAGTGGGAGAACCACGTCACCTGAGGGTCCCATTACAAGCCATGGTGGAGTTCAGCTCACCTGTTGAGACCAGGGTTCAATCTGGTATTTAGACACTGATATGCCCTCATCAGTCAGTAGAGTTTAGGGGAAGCTGGAGGTGCCAGCTTCAGGGTGAACTGATCTTCTCTTGTATTTCTGCTGGCTCTGAATTATCAGCTGTCCCAGGAACCTCCTGCCTGATGGGAGACACCCACCCTGATCCCTAGATGTAGGTGTGTTGATAACAACCTGAGTCTGATCCCAGATGTTATGGGAGAGGAAAGCACCTTCTCAGCCTGTGTATCTCCTGCACTTTTGACTTCCCCAGACCCTAAGATATATTGTTGTCAGCAAAGCTCCTGTTCTCGCCAGCAGGCACAAGCTCAGGGCAGAGGTGCAGGCTGACTGTTGCCTTCCCCTGAGCCTTGTGGCTGTTTGACACCCTTCCTTTGGCCAGTCTCTCCAGACAGGAGCAGGGATGCTCAGCTGGACCCCCACACACCCCAGGCTCCCTGGGTGCAGACAGGGCATCCCCCACCAGCCCCTCTGCCAGAAGGACTTCGAACTCAAGGGTCACACAGCACCGGCTGCTCACGGGGACCAAACGGCTCCTGGAGACAAAAGGGGAACCCAGACCCACCCTGGGGACATACTGAGTGGCTGAGTCCAAGTCTTGGCATGTCTTGGCTCTAACAAGCCCTGGGGCATTATCCTCCACTGACCAGAGCCTTGCAAGCAGCAGAGCAGGGGCAGATAAACTGGCCCCAGCCTGCCCGGTTAATCTGTGCTCAGTTCCTTTATCCTGTCTGCCTATATTTAACCCCCCTCCCAGCCACCTGCAACCACGGGCGGGGGGAGCACATGCCACGGGTGTGGGAGGCAGGGGGGACGTGCAGAGAGCACCTCAGGGGCAGTTCAGCTGCTGCCCCAGGCCGGGCATCGCTGGGAGGTGAGGACGTGTGAGCAGTCACACGTGCCTGGTGACACCCGGTCACACAGCAGGGGACCACGGTCTCCTCTCCTCCCCAGCACCGGGCTGGTTTGAGGGAGCTTGGTTGGTCTGGGAGAGAACAATGGACAAGGTGGGCTTGGCATTTGGGGCAGTCTCAGGCCGGGATGGAGGTGGAATGAGAGATGCAGAGCACAGGGGAATGGGGACACTTGTGGAGGTAAAAAATCCATACAAACAGGAGATTTGTCTTTCCATGCAGAAGCTGGGAGTGACAGTTTGGATAGAAACAGAGGCCGTGAAGACATGGCAGGGAAAACTGATGGAATGTGTCCCATTATGGTGCTGCTGGACAGGACAGAGGGACACAGGGGCCAGGCTGGGCAGAGTGCGTGGCTGAGGTGAGCTGGAGGAGGCACAGGCAGGGATGTGTCTCCAGGCTGGTGCAGAGGAGGAATTGGAGTCCTGCAGCAGGATATGAGTCTTCCTCACCTTTGCAGGCACAGTGTCCAGTGCAGACCAGCTTGAATCTTTCCCACCTTCCCACCTCCAGTCCCCACCAGAGGCTTCATGGCACGCACTGCCACTGTGGACCTGGTAGTGTGGGGTTGCTGAGCCTGCTGAGAAACAGCTGGAAGAAAGCCTCTGCTCACAGGGTGCTTCCTGCTGGAGGAAAAAGAAGAGAAATGCCAGTTCTCCGCGCTGTCAGGATGGAATTTTAGGAAATTCCCTTTCATCCTCACAGACATGTTTTCTATTTAAATATTGATCCTTCTACTTTGAACGTGCTCTGTTCCACTTAGCCCGCTCCTCTGATGGAGTTGAGACAAAATGTTCAGTGCTCAACTCTTAATATGCTTTAAAAACCCCAAAACCATGGTGTGCCTTCCCCTGGGTCTGTCAGGGGAAGGGAACACGAGGCAGCTCCAGCCCATCCTGCAGCCCCAGGGGAAAGGCACCTCACTGGTATCCCAGAGCTCTTGCAACAGACCGTGGTGGCAGCAGGGCCAGCCCCACCAAATCCTCTTTTCTTGCACCAGGATTCATGCAGGGTTTGTGCTGCTGGCTTAAATGAATTCCCAAAATCCAGGTAGCACCGGGGGGGAGGCTCGCTGTGCTCATTTTGATAGCCCACTTTAAAGTAAAGAAGGTCCAAACTACAAACTACCCTCACAACATAGGTAATTGGTCAAAACACAGAAAACCCACCAAAAAAAAGAAAAAGAAAAAGAAAAAAGAAAAATAAACACGCCACCAAAAAAAACCCCACCAAAAAACGCCCACCAAACTAACAAAAAGTAGTCGTTCCAATTCTTTGGAAATCAGAAAGTTGGAACTTTCTCTATAACATTTATTTCCTGGATTACCTTTCTGGTGCAAGCAGGCATCTCCCTTCAAACAACAATGAATTCATGGGTATTATATTCAAAAGAAAATAGCCCATTAAACTAAGCAAAACAAACCAAAATGCTATAACCATACATCTTGCAGCATCTCCAAAACCTTTTCATCATTCATTGCTTATTCTACTAGTTACAAATTTGTGAGGCTCTTACAAAAATATCCTGTCCACTCAAATCTACATTTTTGTCTTTGCTTAAATCAAGTATTTGACAAGTGGAAACAACACAGGTTTACAAGTAATCAGTGAAGATTGTTCTTGTTGCAGTGATTTATTTTAAAACCATTTCACATGAGGCATTCCACATCCTCTCCACCCTTAGGTAAAATTTGCATTTGCCCTTCCTCAGTCCTTTCTCCTGCTTGCAAAGCCAAGACGCTCCAGCCTGATGGGATGCAGTTGGTCTTTGCATTAAGGTAAACTGGAACAAAATCCTATTTAGCTTATGCTCAGGGACACTCAGAGCTTCTGGTGGCAAGGGCTTATTCCAGGGGGATTTGTGGAGTTTGACACAGATAGGAGTTCAACTGGAGAGACCAGGAACGTGTCAACAGGGCCAGGCAAACGGGCAAGCAGCTGGATGTTCACATTCCTGCCCTTGTGCCTGTGCTGGGAGATGAACCGGTGTGTGCACAGGACACACGCACCCTGCTCACCCTGGGGGTCACCCATCCCGGGCTCCCTTCCCTGGGGAAGAGACTGGAAGGAACTAGAGGAGCTCTGGTGGGAGGGGTCAGGACAGCTGAGTGTACTCCACAGAGAACCTAGTGAAGGGGATGGGGGAAAAGCAGGAGCTGAGGAATACCCAGGGCTCCTGCACCAGCAGCTGAGCCTTGCAGGTACACAGCAAGCACTGAGCCCAGGAATACCAGGAGCAGCAAGGAAACGGGTGGCAGTGCTGGCTGCTCGCTGCCCCAGCAGTGCTGGGTGTGCTTTGCTGCTGGGTCTGGTCTCGGGGAAGCCTGGCAGAGAGTGCTGCAGGGAGCAAAGCCACGGGTACAGACTCTGACCCGAGTCTGAGGGCTCCCAAACTGGCTTGGCAGCTGCTGCTGGGCCTCTCCAAATGCTCCAAACCAGTGTCACAGCCTGGTCAAAGAGGACTGGACCATCACCTGGTCCAAAAGAGGAAGACCTGTCCTGGCCATCCCATCCCAAGGTGAAATGTTTGATCTGGTCATTCCTGGTTATGGCTGTAGATTTTTGATGAACTGCTGATGATCTCTCAGAGAGTCACCTCTAATCACCAGTATGATGGAGTGGAGATCAACATGGGTCAGTGGTGGTCCACCACAACTCAGATACCCTATAGAAGCCATAGGGCAAGTGAAGAAGCCAAACTCTGCAGTTCAGCTCAACTGGGGGCCTCCTCTGCAGCAATGAGCACTGTGCTCCCCAGGCTGGTGCTCAAGAGACCCGTGTGCTGGAAGCTGAGCCAGGCTGCCCCTGGTCTGGACATGGAGGATGAAGTGCATTCGTGGGCTCAAAACACACCACTGGCCTCTGGGCTGGGCCAGCTGTGCTTTTGTGGGAAGCCAAGTTCATAAGCACAGCATTCCCTTCCAGCTCCCCACGCAGGGTGCGACGGGCCGGCATCACCCAGGGCGAGAGGCACTGCACAGTGGGGGATGCAGGCTGGATCAGGGGGTTACAGGGTCGTGGTCCCTGGGGGATGGGCAGAGGGGCTTTTGTCACAGCCACATTCCAGGGGGACATCCCAGGAGTGCCTGGTGCCTGTGCAGCCAGCGAGGACAAACCCCAGCGGTCGTCAGCATCGTTGTGAACACACCATGCTGTGCAGACAGAGGGAGGTGAGTAATTCCACACCAGTGCTCTGAGAGTTGCTCTGCACCATCAGGAAAAGGGACAGGACAGCTCCAGCTAACTGCACTAGTCCCACCCCCCCNNNNCACACTATCATCCCCTCCCCTCTTAAGGAGGTCTGTGGAAAGGGGAAGGTTGGTTATTTCTGACGGCCCACTCCTTTTTCTTGCCTTTCAAGGAACCCACCACCACCAACTGCCTCCACAGATGAAACCAGGCAGAGCTGGCCATGGGTCTCTGCCATTTATGCCGTGTGACATAAATGGCTTTGCTGACCCTAATGCTTGGGAGCTTACAGCTCCTGATCCAGGTAGTCCCAGGACAGCCCAGGACGGCTCAGCTCACTGACGGCAAAATTATTAGACAGGTACCTTGGGAGCTGAGAGACAAAAATGACTTTGTGGTCCTGTCCTCCTGCCATGACCAGAGGAGGTCAGGCGGGCATGTGTCCCCACCCTCTCCTGCAAGCACAGGTTCTGCTCCCTCCCTTGGTGCTCAGGAAGCAGGAAAGTCAGGCTGACCCATGAGCGAGTGCTGTGAGAGGGTTAAGCAAGAGGTGCTGATGGCATCTGTCCAGGAGCCAGCAGGTAAGTCAAGAATTTCCCCAGTACATGCCTCAGCCTTGGAGCAGAGTGAGCCAAAGTGTTGTAACACCTCCTGCAAGCTCAGAAGACACATTAAAGGAGTTCACAGGATGGAAGCACTTCTAGGCCTGTTGCATAATCCAGATAAGTAGATAAGTCTGTAATATTTGCACAACATCGTGTCCCTTCCTTGGCCTTGTTAATGGTCTCGTTTTGCAGGACTTAATTCAGGGGATCTGATGGATTGAGGACACCTTTCAGGTCATCGATTCCTTGGGAGGTGGCTGTGACTCAGCTGTAGCATTGTGACACTCTGAGCATTAAAGGGACAGGGACACCTTGCTGACACCTGTACTTTGTGCTTTGCAAATCTGTTCTGAAGGCATTTCGGAAATGGCACTGTGACACCTGTTGGGAAGCTTTTTCTGGAAAGACACTGGTAATGCAAAACCACCACGGAAAAATAAAGATGTCCTGCCAAAGATGAAATAACCTTTGCATAAACACACAAACACACACAGCTTGGGCATATTCACAATCCATTTACTTGACCCAGAGGGTGCAGGATGTGGGAGTTGAATAGTGTCAGGACTCGGGTGCCAGGGAGAGAGGTGGGAGGGTGTTGAATGCATTGACTGAGTATAGACATGGTGCAGAGCCTGCTGGGATCTGTCTTGCTTCAGTACCACCCCTCTCTGGGATTTACCAGGCAGCCCGAGGCGAGGGCACGGTAGCATCTGCCCAGCAAATGCGTGGCATCACCTCGTGCTTATCTTTGGACTGTGGGTGCAGGGAGGATGAAGCCAGCAGGTTCCAGGGACGTGCCCTGAGCACAAAGGCACAGAACTGAGCAATTGCTGCTGTTATCTGGGCGCTGGCACAGTCCCACAGCAAGACAACGAGCAAGGAACAGCGTTGTGCCAAATGCCAGAGCCAGCCTTCCCTCCAGGAGCTTTCTGAGAGTCCGTCCCACACCTCGCACTGGAAGGGACTGGGAGGCCAGAGCAGGAGGCTCAGGACTTGGTGGGACCCTGCTCATAGCTGCCCAAGCCCTACACACTCTGCATGAGCCTGAGCTAACAGGCTGAGGAGCAGATGGAGCTGGATGTGCAAATTCTCTGACCCAAGGGCCCCAGCCTGGTTTCAGATCACACCAAATGGATTTTCACCTGCCAAGTGAAAATCTTCCCCATTTCTCTGTTCTGAGCCTGGGATGCTTTGTTCTTGGGTGCAAATGATCTTCTTCAGGGATCTGCAGCATTTCTAAATCACTGCAGAGTCCCAGGAGAGACCACATTGCTCCTCACAGTCTTCTAGGACAAACAGATTCCCTGTGCCTGTGGCTATCCAAAGGCCATCAGCCCCAGCCCACTCTCACACCGTGGGGAGGGTCCCAGACCATGCTGTGCCCCCACTCCTCTGGTCAGTTCCCACTGTTTTAGCAGTGGAGTTTTCCTCTCTCTCAGGGGTTCCCCGTTCCCAGGCCACAGCCCTTTGTCGAAGCCCATTCAGAAATCCTCCCCGGAGTGCTCATGGCCACAGAGTGGGACTTGCAGGGAGTACAGGCAGCACACACAGCATCACGGGGTCGGGAGGGGCAGGACAGGGAGCAGGGCCAGCAGGGCCAGCAGAGCCATCACCCCTGAGCTCCGGGCCCTGCTGGCGTGAGTCACCCCCCACTGCTGACACCAGCGCCAAGGGGAGGGCAGGGACATCTGGCCCAGGGGAAGGGTTTTCCATGCTGTGCTCCCTGCCTGTAAAACCACTGCTCCTGCCCTTCCTTCCATATCCTAAAAATGAAGCATCTCTTCTACTTGCCCTGTTCCCCAGCTCGGCCTGATCCACCTGCCGTGGGCACAGCCTGATGCTGGAGAGATGTTCTGTCCTCTTCAGCTGCAGGAGCATGCAGAGATGGAGAAAGGAAACAACAGAGCTGCCTCATGGTGTGAGTGCAGATAGCTCCCTATCTTCCCCAAAATCTCTTCCTGGAGCAGTGCCAAGCAGCCAAGCAAAGACCAGACAGGAAGAAGACTAGAAGGGAAGGAGTTGGCACAAGTGATGGTAAAAGACTTTCCACTCGTTGCTTTTCCTTCTTAGTAGGGATTGTAGCGCAATTGCAAGATTGCAAAATTCATGCTTGGGGTTTTTTTAAATGCTAATTCTGGATATCCAATCTTGAGCTGGGCAGGGGGCCACACTGAAATAATAAAAAACCATTTGTTTTCCTGAGGGGGAAACAAGAGGCTTGCTTGTTTTCCTTCCACATCAGAAAGTCAGATCTTGTACGTGTAACTTTCTGAATCCTTGGATGAAAAAGAGCAGGTGGTTTTGTAGCACCAGATGCACCAAGAAAACATAGTCCTATTGCCTGAGTTGTGACAAAACGGTTAAACCTGTCAGTCACTGTTGTTTGCTTCACTCAATAACTAAATAAACAGCTGGGAGAAAAGGTTAGCCCTCTAAGTTTCAGTGCTCATCAGTGAGGGTCAGATGAAGCTCATTTTCTGCATGTGGGGCCTCTAACAAGTCCTACAGGAAACCCAAGAAATGTCAGATGTGACCTTCCAAATCAGATGTGAAAAACAAGGAAGCCACCCTAGGCAGGCTTATTAAGGAAGCAGAAAATGGGCACAGCCCACTTATTTTTCCTCAGCAGATCTCTCTGAGGTCATTATACTCCTGTAAACTACATCTCAGTTTGGCTGATAAGAGAATTGAACACTCGGTGGCATTAGTTATGGGTGGGTCTAAGTTCATCCAGAGGAGGAGCAGAGCCTTGGAGAAGGAGCAATGAACCTGTGGTTGGCTGTGGCCAGCTGTGGTGGGGAACTGAGCATTAATCACAACCTCCTGGTCCTAGCCTCATCCAAACCCAAAAGACAGAGTATCTGGGACTGGACCCAGTTAAAAAACCCAAAACCTCGGTGTTTGAAGGAGCCAGATGTCTTTTATGGCTCCCCACTGTGAGGATCCAGCTTCCAACCAACATGGCAGAGGGGTGCAAAACTGGGTGTCCTGGTTAACTGCCCACACTGTCTCCCCTTCTGGCCACGTTCCTTTTCAAAGCCTCCAGTGTGTCAAGATGTTTTGTGCTAAATAAAGTGGTGGCAGTCCCATCCCACATGAAAAAAAGCCCAGAGGGACTGTCTGAGTCACCTGTGAACCACAAAACAGCCAAGGCAAGATGGGCACGGAGGTCATGGAGTAATTTCATGAATCTCCAGTGCTGGTGTCTGTATCTCAGGGGTTACTTGAACATCTGTGGTCATAAGAGAGTGTCGGGCACGTGCACTGTTGACCAGACCAAAAAGAGGTGCCTGGTGAGGGAGAGATGGACTGTGTCCTGCACTGCCTGTGTGGGGAGGCTCCCAGGAGCTCAAGGAGAGCCACACTTTGCCAAATGAGCCTCGTGTCCTGCACTGCCTGTGTGGGGAGGCTCCCAGGAGCTCAAGGAGAGCCACACTTTGCCAAATGAGCCTCGTGTCCTGCCTGACGTGCAGTCAGCTTTCACTGCCAGGACACGGGGTGGCCGTGCCCTGCCTTTGCCAGCTTTCATCCGCCCTCCCACCTCCTACAACTGTTGGACTCATTTTCTCCTCCTGGTATTTGGCAAGAACAGTTGTGGGGACCAAATGCAGGATTCCTGCAGTTGGAGACGCTGTTGTGATGGACAAGCAGTGGCAAAACTCCCTCACCATTGTGAGCTCAGCCCAGGGGGAACAGAGAGCTGCAACAGGAACACCACAGGCGTTACCTTTCAGGATGGAAAGGTTTGGATCCCCACAGAAGCTGCATCCTGCTTGCTGCCCACAATGAGCAGCTAGAACCAATAAATGACCAAAGAGAAGGAAAAGAGGAAATACAAGGATAAGGCGGGAAGGATGGTGCTGTGATATCCAGTGGCCAACACCAAAGCCTGTTCTCAGACCCACAGGGAAAACTGCATCTCTTCCATCTGGGACCACACAAGCCAAGCCAGGACTGGAGGCTGGTACAGGCACAGCTCCCACATGGCCACAGGAGACACCGGGAGCTGCCTGCAGAAGCCCAGCAACACCCTCCCTCCTGCCTCGCTGCCGAGTGAAGAGTTAAACCCTTCCCCTCAGCAAGAGCACAGAGGCAGCTCCCAGCCTGCCCATCTGCTCTCACTCACGTGTGCAGGGCACCGTTCAGTTTTCCATTTATCCCCTTGGACAAAACCAGAGCTGCTGAGATCCTGCACCGCGAAGAGGAGCGGTTGAGCCATTCCCAGCGTGCCGGGGAGGCTGGGCTGGCTGGGAGCTCAGGGCAGGGAAAGCAGCCACGGGAGGGTCCTTCCCTGAGCAGGCAGGATGGTGCTGTGTCCTGGGAAATGTCTCACCCAGCTGGAAGTGGCTGCTGGCATTACCCGGCCAGGCCATGGCCCCTGTGTAATCAGCCCCCTGTGTCGCTGGGTCCCTGGGCAGGCAGGAAGGAGCATTTACACACAAGGAGAGTCCTCTGTTTGCAGGGCATCAGCGAAGCTTCCCTCTCCTCCAAACCAGCAGCAACACTCTGTACTTTACCAGTCTCGTCATAAGCAACCATAATTTGAGAGTCATCCCAAGACACCCCAAGAGTCTGCACTGAACCTGGCCGGCTGAAATGTGTTGTTGCAAATGGGCACGAACAGAAATTGCAATTGCTGGAGGGCAACAACCCAAGCCTCACTCAAAAGAATACTTTTTAAAAAAAATGATCCATTGTCCTAAAAAGCTAAACCATTCAATAGTCTAAAAAAATCACTTTTCGTTTAGACCTTTCTGGATATTTATACTTTAAAAAGTTTCTTTAAAAAGCTGGAAGAGATGAAGTATTTATAAATTATTCAAATGACATGTTTATGTTAATTCAAAGCAAACCAAATCTTTCTTTAAATGGCCTCTTCAATGAAATTTTCGACAATTTGCCCTAATTCAAGCAGAAAATTGTTTCAGATACTCATAAACTATGGGATGGGAAGAGAGACCTAGTGAAAATCAGCTGGTAATTGCTCACCTAAATCACTTGGCAAGGCCTTGTGAAAAAAACAAGTCAGCAAAAGGAACGGAGATGGGCAAGGTGATGGAAAGGCACAGCCTTGGATTCAAAAGGCTCACCGATGGGTTCTGGCCTGCAGAGGCCCTGGTGACTCACGGGATTTCCTTGTCTCCTCTTTTTGGCTCATGCAAACACAGTTTGTGGTCTTTCCCCTGCCCAGGGTTTGTTCTCTGGAAGTCCTGGCTCTGCAAACAGCGGGGCCGGTTCCTGCTCCTGCTCTCAGAGCTGGCTGCAGCCCAGAGGAGCTCCGAGCTGAGCTGCCTGCAGTGGGGACAGGCAAAGTTCAGAAAGCTGGGGCACAAAGAGGAAGCAGTGGGGGCAGGGAACACTGGTGCTGCTGTTTTGCTTCCATGTCTCGCCGGGCAGTGCACGGTGCTGGTGGGACAGAGGGAGCACTGAGGGAGCCAGGAGACCCCTCACCGAAGGGCCACCTTGGTGGCATCCCCCGCTGCCCCCAGTTCCTGCTCCTCCTGCCGGCTCCACTTGGTTTTCCTTGGATCCCCCCCTTGCTGGCCCCTTCCCGTTGCATTTTCCATTTGCAACCTGCAGCCGTTCCTGCATTCACCTCACAGGTCGGGGGTGAATTGCTTCCTAGGAGAAACAGGCCAGTGCAACGCACTTGGACCAACATTTCCAAGATACCCCAGAAACCCAGTTAATTTCCCTCCACCCACATCAGGGATACTTCAGAAATTCCCCTGGCAAGGTTACCCGGTAGTCTGAGACACCGTGATTGTTGCCTTGGTTTTGATATCCCTTGCAGGGTAACTCTCCCTCCTGACTGCTGGGACCCCTCCAACTCTGTGCTGGCTGTGTTTTGCAACCCAGATATTCCAGCAGGAGAGCTGTCCCCGGGAGCAGTGTCTGTGCCACGCAGGCGGAGCCCTGCACTAGGTGCCCTTGTCTGACTTGATTCAAAGCAAAGCAGAGAGGGAGCCACAGTGGGTGTCAGGTCTTTAGCTACAGCTTGCCAGCTCCCACACGGAGGTTTCATTCCCCACCTCCAAGCTGGAGTTCCACAGAGAGATTTTAAACAGTCCCAGGTATTGACCCGGGGCAAAGGAGGCATTGGTCAGCTGGAGCTGGACAGACAAGTTCTGTGCCGTGATGCTGAGCAGTCACAGATCTGACACTAGCCAAGACCCACATCCTCCAAAACTGTCCTTCCAAGGAAAATAAACAGCAGCAAGAGTTTAAAAGGGTCCTGACAGCACCTCCAGGTAAGAAAGCCAGATCACAGCAGGGATATTGGCTGAGAGCAATGAATTTTGGTTAATGGTTGGATTCAGTGATCCTAAAGGTCTTCTCCAGCCCAAAGTGATTCTGTGTTCTATGATTCTAAGATGTGCAGAGCCCACAGGAGTTTGTTCCTGTGCACCTCCTGGTTCCAGTATTTTTCAGTTAGTTCTGTCTACAGAGGGTGTGAAACTGCAGATACATCTGAGCATGCATTCCATGTGAAAACGAAACGAATAAACCACATGTTTTTAATCAGAGGGTAATAACAGCAGGTGAAAACAAAACAGTTTGTGTCTCCTTTGAGACTGAGGAACTGAGCTTGCAACACTGACACCTGAGAGGCCCAGAGATGCTGGCTGGCATCCAGTGATCCCCATTTCAGGGGATGCAGACCTGGACAAGCTCTTCAGGCCACAACACAGCATCCAGCTGGTTGGTGCCCACAAAGTCCTCTGGTTTCACAAGGAGAGGCAGTGGGCCCTGCCTTACCCACCACCATCATCTCACATTGCCTGGTCTGGTGGCCTGCTGCTGCCTGGGGGCACCAGTGACCCTCTGGACCACTTCTGGGCAGAGATGTAGAACTTCAATCACTGAGAGCCCAAGGTCAGAAGTGTAAAATTCCTGCATTTTGCATCATCCTCACTGGGGTAATCTATCCCTGCTGATCATAGTGCCCCTCACTGCACCAGCTGATGGGATGGGCTTGACTTACTCTTTCCTTTCTCTCACTGGGGAGGGAATATTTGTCTTGCTCAGCAGGGAATGTTTGGCTCTCCTAAGCAGGCAAATCTCAGAACTGCACAGTGAAAAGGAACGGGGAGGACCAAGCCAGGAAGCGGCAAATTATTTTCCTGTGTCTCTGCAAGTCATCAACAGACAGAGGGGAACAGCACTGACCAGTGGCCAGCGGCCAGCGTGGGTGGAACTGCTCAGCCCATCAGCTGGAGAGCATCCACATATTCCAGGGAGGCAGGAGTCAAACCAGGCTGCCCAGAGCAGAGCACAGGAGCTGTTCAGCATCCAACAAACCAGACAAGGTCAAGCCCTGTGCTGGGACACAGGTGCAGGAACCCCGGCAGAGGACATTGCTCTCAGCAGCTTGTGACTGCAAGTGGAGCACCCGAGGCACAAGGCAAAAGCCAGCAGCACCCTTGGTGCACAGACACCCCTGGGAGCTGCTGGCCCGGGCACTGTTTGGGGGTGAACACACTGCTGGGTGGAAGGCAGAGACCCTCTCGTGTCTGAGGGGGATTTGGACACCGGAGCTACATGACAGCAGCACTGGAAGAGTACCTGGGCAGCAGGAGGCTGTGAAGTCACACTGGGGTAAGAGGGCTGAGCTGCCTCTGAGCTGAGCTCTGCCTGGATGGCCCAGCTGCTTAGACAAGGTACAGCTGCACTGGTAAGAATACCCGTGGCAAGGTACCCTCAGTGAGAAGCCAGGGCCCAGCACTTTGAGATGTTGTCCATGGGACAGAAAACATTCCAGCAGTCACAGAAGGACATTGATGTCGTTGTCCATACCACACTTGTGAAAAAAAGCCGGATTTCAAAAGCTCCAAGCACTCATCAGGATTCATCTCCCCTCCACTGGCAGAGAGGGACTGCCTGGCTCAGTGCAATAGCACTGCTGGTGCTGCTACCACTCTTGCCTTTTCACCTACTTCAAGTGTTGCATAGAACACAAAATATTAAAAAAATGCATAAAAAAGGGAACATTTTCATCACAGGAAGAGGACAGTGAGGGCTCATCTGGTACCAAATCTTTTTCTGTGCCTGCTGTGTCACTACAAGTTGGGGCAGGTGCATTTAGAAAAACAGAGCCCATATTTATGCACTCTTCAAACTGTCACTGAGCTGTGTTTAGGACTCATTAGGAAACTGAAACTCCTTTTTGTGATGTGGAGGTTACCAATGTGTAAGTAAACCACATATTATCTGGTTAATAACATCAGAGCCAGGGACTCCAGGCAAGTCTGGGTTAAACAGTCCAAACAGCAATACCCATACAATTACTATCACATTTGTTGATGTCAAGGTAGCAAAGATGCAGGGAGGTCTGCACGCAAATGAGGATCTCAGAGCAAAGAGGGCACAGAGGTGCCTTGGGCTGCAGGGAGATGCACCAGTTGCCCCAGCAGAGACATCAAAGTGCTGTATCAGGGAAGTTCCCTGCAAACCCCCAGCCTGCTGCACCCCAACAGTGAGAGCAGAGTGATGCTGCAGGTGGACTGGCTTGGTGGGACATGGCCATAGCACAGCCCAGCCCACAGACCAGAGCCCAGCCCAGCCACGTGCTGGCAGAAGAGCCAGGCACACAGCTACACTCCGGCTTACCCGTGCAAATACACAGTTTTATTACAGGAAGCCCTGGCCAGCTGAAACTGGCCACAAACCATTTAATCCATGTGCCCACAGGCTATCAGTTAATGCCTCTGACCTGAGCACCCGTGGGAAAACACCTTCCCTGCAAAAGTCCCTTGCAACCTGCCGTGCTTCCTGAGCTGCTGGAGGACCTGGGTGGGACTGCAGCTGCCCAGAGCCAGCCCAGCACTACAGAGCCGACACTGGGGGGCTCAGGAAGGGCACAGNGTGCCCCACCTGCACCTGGGGTTATTATCCAAACCATGTCTGTCTCCCACAAGTCAGACCCCAGCAGCATCCACAGGGCCAGAGCTGGCACCTCACTCCTGTAGAAACACAAGTGCAAAGANAGGGGGGCTCAGGAAGGGCACAGGTGTAAGCATTGCAAAGCCTTTGGTTTCTGCTGTACCACAATGAGAAATGGCCCTGGAAGTCACTGCAGAACGCAAAAATTGCAGCTCCAGCAGAAAACTCAATCCAGGATCATCTCAGGAGGGGAATGTGGTTTTTATTTTTGACAAAGGTGAGATTCAGCTCACACTCCCGTCTCTCCCAGGCTTCACTCGCTGTTCTTTCGTGCTCACATACAAGAGATGTGTGTCCAGGCAGCCCAGCCAGGACCTCTTGGGGTGACACGGGAGATGAGGGACACCAGCTCCCAGCTCCTCCTCACGGCTCGGCTCGTGGATTCTCCTCAGGTGGGTGGCCGTGCCCCGGTTCTCAGGCATGCCTCTTGTACCCTGTGGGAACGGACCCGATTGTGATCTCTTGCCTCTTCACTCGGTCCTGCCTGTGAGTCATGAGGAGCAGCTGATTTACTCAGCTGGTTGGGCTCCTTTGGGGTGTGATCTCTCCTTTGTTTTACGCTGTCCTTTGTTTTACTGCTCCCGTTGTCCTGAGCAGCTCAGGCCAATTGCTCTGCTCTCATGACCTGCTGATCAGGCAGATCAGCACATGCCACTCCTTTAACCCTTCCTCTCTCGCTGTTTCTCCTGCTGCTTTCACAGCCAGACATCTCCAGTCAGGGCGATTTTAAGTTTTTGTTACGAATCTCCACAGCCTGAGCTGGATTCCAAATTGATGACACAACGTTACAGAAACCCCTAAAAGCACAGCAGGTTCGAGTCTCTCGTTGCATTGTTTCACACATGGACAAACTACAACACATTTCCCTCTTGCCAGCTCCTTGGAAAGTCTCAGCATCAGCATTTAAAGCTGAATTTAGCCAAGTTTTCCTGCTGGAAAGGGACTCCAGCAGGCCATACCACAGTCACTCGTATCATCCCTCAGCAGCACTGCTCGGACACTGCTGGCCCCTGTGCTTTCAGTGCTCCCTCCTGGCCTGAGCCCCACGAGGAGCTCCAGAGGCCACAAGAAGCCAAGGCTGTTCTTGGCTGGGAGGTGAAAGGAAGATGCACTGGAGACTGCACACACAGGAGCCCTGTGTGGAACACCCCCGAGCAGTACAAGAAGGAATGAGGAGCCCCATAAGCCAAGCAGTTCTATGGACTCTCCTGTGACTAGGAGAGGATAAGAGGGATATAAAAAAGGGGAGATGGCCTTGGGCTGAAGGAGGGTAGAGTTAGATTTGATATTGGGAAGAAATCCTTCCCTGAGAGGGTGGTCAGGCCCTGGCACAGCTTGCCCAGAGCAGCTGTGGCTGCCCCTGAATCCCTGGAAGTGTCCAAGGCCAGGCTGGACAGGGCTTGGAGCAACGTAGGATAGTGGAAGGTGTCCCTGCCCATGGCAGGGGGTGGAATGAGATGATGTTTAAGGTCCCTCCAACCCAAACCAGTCTGTGATTCCGTGATTCTAACATGTGAGAAGAGAACAGGCTGGAACATCAGCAGAGAAGAGTGTTCACTGGAGGAGAGGCAGGGATGGGCTGGGAGAAAGGAGCTGTCTCACAGGATGCACCAGGAGACTGAAGCTCATGGAAGGACATGATGGTCCTCCCCTCCAGCTTTTTAAAGGCAGAAGAGCAACAGTCATCAGTGGCCAAACTCAGATTTCCCCATCGAAAGAGCAGAGAGCAGCTCAGAGCTGCAGACAAGGCACCCTCCATCCCCTGTGACCACAGAGGTCAGGGGGTCTTTGGTCTTCCTTTCTGCTTGTGAGTGGAGACACAGGACTCCCAAGCCCAGAGGGAGGTGGTGGATCTCCAGGGCTGGTGTCCCCAAGCTAGCAAAGGGGATACTTAAGCCAAGTTCTCCTTTGAACCTGACCTGGCGCAGTGCTCTTGTAGCACAGCCAAGGCATCTCTGTTGGCCTGGCCAGCAGAGCCCCTGCCTGGGCCATCACAGGGACCACGTCTGTGCCATCAGCAGCTGCTGCTCATGGAGCCACTGAGTGCCTGAGCAGCTCCCACACCTCCAGACTGAGCCAGAGCTGCCAGAGCTGGTCCAGCAAGCCAGCCTGGGTTGCAAATCCACAGCTGACAGGACAAGCCCGGAGCAGACAGGACGGCATTCCTGGGCTGCAAGCAGAGCCTCTGGCACCCTCCAGGAGCTGTTCTCCAAGAGATTATGCTTGCAAATGAAC
Source organism: Machaerirhynchus nigripectus (assembly GCA_013397975.1). Taxonomy (NCBI): domain Eukaryota; kingdom Metazoa; phylum Chordata; class Aves; order Passeriformes; family Dicruridae; genus Machaerirhynchus; species Machaerirhynchus nigripectus. The sequence continues at coordinate 175,756 of VZRQ01000115.1, read as the reverse complement.
TCAGCAGTCTGGGACTCCCAAAACAGCCCCTGTGCAGCCACGGGACCATCGCCTGCTCCACTCCCAGCATTTGGAGACTTTAAAGGGGGCTGTCACAATCAGGAAGATCCCACCCTGGTCCCTGCTCCCCTGGCCACAGCCATGTGAGGGGTCTCACCAGGACAGCTCTCCTTCCCTGCCCAAGAGTTTTGCTCTTTGCCTGGTGTCAGCTGCTCACACAGCTCTTTGCAAAGGCAATCGTCTTGATATTTTTTTTCATTAAAGATTTTCCTATTTAATTTAGAAGTTCTCCTGCTCCCATAGAACTTAGAGAAATGGGTCTCCTTATCTCCTCAGGCATGAGCTGATAGCACATGAACTCTGGCAGCTCTTCCAGGAGGGTGTGTGCAAGGTGATTTCAGCCGTAAATCCATTGTGGGTGGGTGGGATTTTTTTTTACCCTTCTCATTCTCCAGTTAGAAAGTTGCACTGATTTACAGATTCTCTGTGCCCCCATGAGTTTACATCTGCTGAGGGACATTTGACTACAAAAGCACCTGCCCAGCCACATGCTCAGAAGGGGTGTCCTCTGCAGGGTGCGTCCAGCGACTTCAACTCCAGACAGGCAGCCCAGCACGAGCCTGCAGTTCTCCTCACAGTCCCCAGGCACCGAGCCTGACCCTGGGTTGTGATGGGGGGACAAGGATGGGGCACCCACCATCCCAGGGATGCGGAGATCCATGCTGGAGATGCAGGGTGAGCTGTGCCGCTCTGGGTGCCGTCAGAGCGGAGAAGGACAATGCAAGGGGAGGGCAGGAAGCCACCCAACAGCCCTTTTGGGGAGGGAGGGGTTGGAGGACAGGCTGTGCCGAGCAGCAGCAGGGGTCAGGGCTGCTTCCTGCAGAGCAGGAGCGCGAGCAGGGCCGTGGCCACCCGGACACCCCCTCTCCCTGGCAGGAGGATGCCTTTGTGCACAGTTTATGCATAATAGATCTTCCGAGGAAAGAGATACTGTCTCCTTGCTCCAAATACAATTTCAATTAGATGAATAGCAGCGTAATCCCATAGAGGCACTCAGCTGGGAACTGACCATGTGAGAGGCAGCCAGCCCTCCCCCAGCCGAGTGGTGAAAGGGGATCCCCCCCTCAATCTGCTGGCGAGGAGGCCCCAAACCCTGCAACAGGGACCATCTGCTCCCGCAGCAGCCCCTCCTCCCGCAGCCCCCAGTGAAGAGAGAGCCAGGGCTGCCAGTGCCTTCTGAAACAAAGGCAGTGCTGAGGGACCCGTGCCTTCAGCCCCCTGGGACAGAGGAAGAGGAGGGAGTGAGAGCCCCAGTGGCTCCCTGGTGGGTCCCCCCTTGCTGCGACCCTTTGGGCAGGCAGAACTGGAGGGAATGCTCCAGGAGAAGATGGGGCACTGAAATGGGGAGAAACTATTGTCCCCCTGCACCACATGATGCCAGCACAGGGGAAGAGGAGAAGGGAAGGAGGACAGATCACAGGGACGCTCCAAACTCTCCTCCTTTTCCTCCTGCTCTGCCCCTGGCACATCCCAGGGCAGGGAGTTGCTCCCCCTGCCATCCTGGCCAAAGGGCAGAGCTGCTCCACCATCTGCCAGCGATGAGACAGCAGCAGTGCAAGTACGGAGCTGAGCACTCTCTTTCCACTGAATATCTCTGGGCTCTCGGGGGGAATTTCCTCTCGCACCAAAATTTTCAGACTTGTCCCTTAGTGCCAGAGAGGTAATTTGGGGAAAGTCTTGAGAAACCTACATTGTGCAACTGGGAGTTTAAAGAGGTTTTCAACCCACAAGGCAACTGACACCACTTTTGTCAGCAGCTCATACCAAAGCCCTCTGTTACACCAACCCCTTCCCAAGCAGGAATGCGCTCCACTCGCTGCTCCCCAGCAGATGTGCTCAGCTCACTGGTATCCAGCCACCAGACCCTTGGCTTTGTGGTGTCGTGCTCCACACATCCCAGCACCCTCCAGAACAAATCTCCCTGCCAGGGGCACCCTCTATCTCCCTGCCTCAGGACAGATGGGAGAGCAGTCCTGCAGCACGTGAAGGAACACCATCCAGCAGAAGGGGCAGCCTGGCAAGCTCTGCAGGGCAGCAGCAAGTAATTTTCTTGCTAAAGTCAACAGCTCAGAGCCTGAATACACACAGCTGGGCACAAAGTGGCTGGAGAGCACATCTGCTGAATAAGAAGTGGCCATTGTTATGCTTTGTCACCCGTTTCAGAGCAGATAGCACTTTAAAGCCATTTGGTGTTGCACTCTGAATAGTTAAAAAGGTCAGGCTCTGAGCATGGGCAGTGCGGTGTTTTCCCAGCGCTGGAGCGTGATGAGAATATTCCCAGGTGCGAGTATTTGTCTGAACATCCGCTGCCTTCCCAGTCGCCCAGCTCAGGAGGGGAGGGTTTTGATCTCTTCTCCAGCTGAGACCTGGAGCACGTTGTGCTTTCCCTATCCTCACTCACCCTCTCCACAACCTGTTGCTGTGGAGCAGGACTAAAGCCAGGACTAAAGCCAGGACTAAAGGCAGCGACACTGAACCACAGCCCTGCAGGAGACGGGCGCGGGGGGAACCGGGGGTTCAGCGGCGGCTTTAGCACAGCCGGACCCTGCAATCGGTGCCTTAATGCGCCCTTGATCCGAGATACGGCAGAACGTGCCCGCCAAAGGCCGGTTCTGGGTTGCCAGTGAAAGGGGCGCTGCTTTCTCCGGCGCTCCGTGTCCCAGGATGCTGCTGAAGCACAGCAGGCGCCCACAGCCAGCCAGGCGTGCGCCCCACCACGCTGCTCCCACAGCGCACTCACAAACCCAGACATAAATCGTGGTTAACCTTTGCTCTCTCTCTGCTGTGTTTGTCCAGAGGCTACAGAAATATTGCACAAGACACGTGATAGCCAGAGAAACAAAAATAACCTTTATTGAACTGTCCCGGAGTGGGAGGGGTGGGGAAGTTTTTGGTAAGTCAGTGCTTCTCACAGTAAGGGAATGCGGTTGGGAAAATAATGCAGACCAGGTAGTCCTTTATCAGCAGGCAAAGGTACGTGCTGGGATCTCAAAAGGGACAGACACACCCCCTCATGACTCACTTGCAGTAGGGCTTTTTACTCTGAGTCTGACTTAGACGTCTTTGCTCTTTGCAAAAGCAAAACAATTGCTTTCCCATCAGCTCAGCTCCTTCCAGCTACCCTGACTTTAAAAACTCTTGCTAATTCCTTTTTTTCTCCCCTCTATCACTGCTGCAAAACAAAGCTGAACGTGTCCTAACGCCTTGTTATTTCTGAATGACGCAGGATTAGCCAGAAGAAGAGAACCTGATTTTGCAAAACCAACTGAGGTTTCAATTGCCAGAAAAACAAACACCTTGCTTTGCCCAGTACGGAACTGACTGCGAGGTGTTTGCGTCTACCTGCAGAGAGAGGTATCACCCAGCTGTGCGCATATTTGTGATGCTAAAGCTGGAGTCATAAGGGCTGATAATCACGGGAAAGAACATTCCTGTAGGCTGCAACCCACGAAATCACTAGAAAAGGTGGCAGAAAAGCCCAGTGAATACCCAGGCTGAGTTTATAGAGAGGAATCATCTGTACTAGAGCATGCAAATACAGCCTCACGCAGCTTTTGTATTCACTTGCCACAAACCTGCGACTGAATGAGTTTTACCCGCACAAATGTTGGAGGAAAGTGAAGTTCAAAGCTGCATGCATGAGTAACCATGGAAACAGAATTTTAAATTTGCACATGCGAGTATTTGTATCCAAAGTACTTTGTGAGCTCGGCCAATGCGGGAAGAGGGACACCACCGTGTCACAACCGGCCAATCGCCACTCAGAAACACAGCTTGAATTTCAAATATCACCTACTTGCAGCAAACCTCCGTGTCCGTCCGGAGTGGAGAAAAAAGGAATGTGAAAAAACCTGCCTGGAATTGCCATCTGCTCGTGAATATTCCACAATTAGCAGGGACGGGATTCATTGGATACATTATTCATTGTGGATTATTCGCCCCAATCTAACAGCAATAGTGCAACGGGGCATTTAAATATTGTGATGAGGAGCCTTGCAGATGTAGGTGTATGTGACTGTCCCCACGTGTGAATATGGGTGTGCTCCTCTCCTGCAGGAATCTCTGGGGACAGTAAATGTGTGGTAAATACCTTGTCCTCTGCACCAAAAGAAAACCTAGAACTCTGTGATAAACTGCATTTTTTTAAATGCCTTTTCCTGTTCGTTTGTCCTCTGCCTCAACACCTCCTCCCTCAACTGGGCTACTCACACCCCAAAACCAACTCCCGTTTCAGCAGCAAAGGCACGTGCTGTGGCTCAGGATGGAAGAGGTTTGGTGAGACAGTGTTTTTCCCATTTCCACCCCAGCCTTCCAGTGCGACCCATGTGAGGCTGTGAAAATCATAAAAACAGAAACAGAACAAAAACCTCCAAGCGCAGCCCTATATTTGCACTCGTTGCTCTCCCAGGAAACCTCCATGAGCTGCCTTGCAGTTTGCAGTGGCCACAGCACAGATGGGTTTTAGGCCCCTTTGCAGGTTCAGCTTTCAGAGCCAAACAATCCATCAGGGGTGGATTGACCCTCGCAGACCTGTGTGCCAAATCATGGCAGAACAGAGACGCCCCAAAAAACTCCTCAGCTGGAAGTGGTGACCAGCAGGCACAGAAGGAAACCACCTTGGGAGGGGGCAGGTTTGGAGGGTTGCGTGTGAGGCTGGAGTAGCACGGAGCCAACACAACCAGGCTTTGCCAGTGTTGCTTAAGTAGAAAAAACACAGAGAAAAAGAAAGAGGAAAAATGATAAGAAAAAGGAAAAAAAAAACCCCCGCAAAACATACAAACCTAATGAAAGAGTCCAAAGTAGCACAGGATGGGGTTATGCAATTTCAATTTGCCCAGCACTGCTCACAGACAAACACTCCCTGCAGCAGCAGGGCCTTGTGCAAGTGATGGTTGTGAAACCCCCGTGCTCTGCCAGCTCTTGCCCAACGCTGCTGGGCAGCAGGGCTGCACTCAAGGATAATCCAGGATCCTACAAACCCCACGGCACAGCTCTGGCACTGGGCACACACAGACTCCTCAGGGCTGAGTGGGGGTGGCAGCACTGCAGTGCTCTGCCTCCGATGGGGTCTCGTGGGAATGGTGCAACCATCCTGCAGGAAGAGGTGGTCAAGGACAGACAGGACGACTTTCCTGCTGTTATCAGGAGCTACTCCCAGGCTGCTACTGGTGAAGTCTCTGATGGGCCAGGGTTGCCCATGCAGGATGTCTACAGATATCATACACATACATACACATTAAAATTTCAAAATTTTAATGGACTCGGCCTGAGAAACCCATTGCAGACCTTAAGCCAGTTATGCACAGAGCAAGAGGTTGGACCAGGAACCTTCAGAGGTTCCTCCTAAATTAATTATTTCTGTGATTCTTTCAGCTCCCTGAACTTCTGCTCTTTGCAGACCAGCAAAAAAAATGGGCCTATCCATAGGTTCCCACCTATGGCAAGTTTGGGTGAACCCAAGAGGTGACTTCCCAGGTGATTATTTCCTTCCCCATTACCAAGAGATTGTCTCCTGTGAAAAATGGGAATGTGAAAAACTCCCATCCAAAAGGACTTATAACGTCCAGGACTGTATGCTCAAAGCTGGCAATTCCTGGCAAGGAAGGTTGGAACCAATCTTCCTTGGGGTGCACAGGCACATCAAGGCTAATTTTTTGATGCTAAAGCTTTGAGGCAGGGGCTAAATCTTGGGTCAGTGCACAGACATCCAGGTTTAGGACCTTGAACAGGATCTACTGAACCCACACAGGCCAGATAAGGATCTGGAGATGCTCCTCTGAAGGCAAGCATGTAAAACTCATCACTGTGAGCTCCGGGAGCCAAAACACTGTCTGGGAGTTCCCATGGGAGGGCTGCTGGGTCTGGGGTTCAGTTAAACCTTCGTACTTAGATTCTCATGATTGTTGACTGGAAGGGTAATTCCCAGCTGGAAGGGCTGCTGAGGTATGATTGTCCCGTGTTTGGAGCCTATAAAACCATGGAGGTTTCCTCTCTCATCTCTGCTCTGCAGGGTCTGACTTGGTGCGAGCTGCACAGATGTGCTCCCTCACCATGCTCTGCAGGGATTAGGCAATTAAACAGTGATTTGGCAAATAGTTTATTTGCTAAAAAATGTGATTTATCGACGTTTAACTTGCAGCATAAATTTGGTTGAAAGTCATTTTTATTATCTGGACTCGCACTGCCTGAGGAAAGGGCCAGTCCCCTTTCACCCACACTTCCAGGGAGCCAGCCAGCCAAGGTCAGGGGGTTTGAGCCCCATTTCACTGCCATTTTCCTTCATTCTTCAGCTGCAAAACCCACATGGCAGGGCTTATTCATTCCACATGAGCTAACTCAATAGTCACTGCCTTAGTGAGTTTCAAACACAGACCAAGACCTGCCCACCTCTTAACCTAGGAGAAATTTCTGCTCTTGCTCAGAGCTGGATAAAGAGCTGCAGTTGTATTTCATACATTTGCCAAGGTTGTTTCATTTGTCCCAGGCCTGCAATGCTCCAGAGCACCTTTGGAACGAGCCAGGACCAGAGGAGGATGTGATTTTAAAAAGAAAAGGAAGAGAAGAGATGGTTTTTGGAGAGACCCTATAGCACCTTCCAGTACCTAAAGGGACTATAAGAGAGCTTTGAGAGGGCCATAGAGAGCAGCTTTGGACAAGGGCCTGGAGTGACCAGACAAGGGGGAATGGCTTCAAACTGGCAGAGGGCAGATATAGGTCTGATGTTAGGAAAAAATTCTTTACTATGGGGGTGGTGAGACACTGGAATCCGTTGCCCAGAGAAGCTGTGGCTGTGTCCAAGGCCAGGTTGGGCACTCTGGGATAGTGGAGGGTGTCCCTGCCCATGGCAGGGGATGGAACAAGATGAGCTTTAAGGGCCCTCCCAACTCAAACTGTTCTGTGATTCAGTGCCAGTGCAGCATCACACCCACCCCAATGAGCCCTAGAGCATCTCCAAGCCATGTCTTGTGCCACACAAGCCAGTGGCTCTCCTTTCCTACAGCACTGTCACTCAGTCCCTCAGCAGCCTGGAAAAGCAGCAGGCAGAGACAACTTGTCTCTGGGGCCAGATGAGGGGCACAGACTGAGTCTGGAACCACAACAAAGAGCCTTGGAGAGGGGAGATGAGCACTTGGAGAGAGGCATCAGGTACCCAAAGGGATCAGAGCAGCAGCTCCACATCTTACTGCTCCTTTTCCTCTCCGGTGCTGAGGTCTCCCCAGGTGCAGGTGGCACTCTTTTTGCCTCTCCTTGCTGACCAGCCAGATAAAACTCCAGATGATCTGAAGACAGCTCTACCACTGCCCACAGTCTAGGAGAACCTCTCCAACACAAGGGCAAAAGCCACCAAACCCATCATCCCTCACCATCACCCTGCTCTGCATGAGCTACAGCTACAGACTTGCAGTTCGTTTGAAACTGGGAAGGGAATCACTCCATCATTTTGTCCCCCTCTTGGACAAAACCTTTGAGCACACTCACAAAGGTAAAGGGTTCGGGAAAAAACAGGAAGAATGATGAGAAAAGCAACACATCCCAGGGAACTTAAAGGAAAAAGAGGAAAGGGTGTGAGGGTGGGAGTGATGGGTTCACTAAGTGCCACCTGAACTGCAACCACTTTCATCGCAAATTTAGGCCATGCCAGAGGGTGGTCAGCAGTGAGTTCCTGTCTGAGACCTGTTCATCTCAATAAGTTTCCACTAAAAAAAGTTTGGCCCAAAATAGAAATTCATTGTTGGAATGTGTCAATTTAGATCATATTTTCTATGGGGGAAAAAAATCAAAATTAATCAGTACATTTTTCTCTTCTCATTTCATTGAGGTAGAAAGTTTCATTTGACCATGCTTTATTTCATTTAAACCTTTCAAAGCTAATTAAGCTCTTGCACAAGAATAACATACATGCATCAGCACTAGATACCCACCATGTAAATCTTGATGTAATGAGCCACCAGAACCAACTTACTGAGTTCTGCATTCCCCTACACTTTGCAACTACTCTTTTCCTTGGTGAAACCTTCCAATTTGTGCACTGATGTGAAGTCATGTGTATTTTCTTATGGCTGAATCAACCTTGTCTAATAGGATCTATCCTCAAACCCCACCGAAGTGCACTTGGGGTTGGATGAGCCTCCAGAACGAGCAGCACTTGCAGGATTCACCTGTGATTCAGCCACTCCCCAGAGGCAAGAAGGCAAAGACCCAGCACGTAAAAAGGTTTACCCTTATGAATCCATCCTGTTCCAGTGCAGCCTGAACCAAAGTGGTACAGAAATCATAGTTCATCTCCTCAGAACTCTCATGGTATGCAGCAAGAGTCTATTTAAACCTGGAACTGAGATTTGACTTCTGGGAGAAAGCCTTTTCAAGCCTTGGGAAGAAAAGGGTTATTGCTCTCTTGTAGGAACCCTTTCCTTTGCTCTTTGATCCAGTTCCTCACTCATCCACGCTGCATCCAGCCAGCTCCTCTCAGGGCTGTTCCTACAGGGAGTGCAGAGGAGTCTGCCCCAGGTTTGGTTCCTGCTGCTGTTCCCAGACCTCCCCTGTCTCAGGCACAACCTGCCTTGTCCTCCCCCACCCACAGGAATTGCTGTGACTGTCCTGTCCCAAGCACCTGCCCTTTGGGACTAAAGCTGTCTTTTCACATGTGTCTGCACAGCACCTAGCACAATGACCTGGTAATTATAACAGAAGCTAAATTACTGCTAAAATTAGGTGCTTATTAACATTATCGCCTCTGGGCACCACCACAACACTTAATAATGCTGCAGTCTAAGAGGAACTCAGGACCCATCATAATCTTCATGAAAAACTGTCCTGAGGGACAGAATTTCTGTACCAGGTCTTGGTTTTCCATTAGGTCACATTTTACTCATGGAAAAAAAATCTCTGTTCAGCTGCCTGAGGATTTCAGTTCAGTTCAGTGATTTCAGCTGCAAAATGAAGGCATGCATACGGTGTCACCTCTAAACTTCACTTTTGGTTGTAAGCTTTGAGTCATAGGCTTTGAGAACAGTTTAGGGGGTTAAGGCACTCAGACTCTGGATACCTCACCACCGTGTAAAGGCCAGGGCAGGTCCCACACAGCCACCCCACACACAGAGCACGGCAGTAGAATCAGCAGCACAGAGCCAAAGCCAAGCTGCGTTTTCTCCTCTCTGGTTCCCACAGCCTCCTTCCTGTGACCAGGATTCCTGGTGGGGTCAGCTCCAACCCCAGGGTGAATTTAGGACCGTGGCTGGAGTGGAGCACGGCCAAACGTCACTTTGCTGCTTAAATCCAACCAAACTGACCGAGTTATTGAAGGCAAAATGTGGCCCATGGCAAGTCCCTCAGGAAAGGCTGGTAAGAGGGCAAAGCCAGCTTGCTGAGCTGCCATGTGGTGAGGCGAGGGGTAGGGTGAGCTCAGCATGCCACGGGGTTGGGGGACAAGGAGGAAGGGCTGTGGGACACTTCCCGGCTCCCAGAGCTGTCGCCTGCCAGATGCAGCACCCTGGAGAGGACACGGACATCCCAGCGGGGACTTCCTCCCGCTCGGACACGCGGAGACAGGACTGGAGCAGAGCAGTGGGACAGACCCGAGCACCTCCACTGAGGACAACCCCCCCACCACCCCGGCCAGCTCAGTCTGTCGCAGGTGAAGGAAGGACTTGCCCAGCNGGAAGGTCTTGCCCAGCCGCAGAGCCCCGAGGTGGCCCCAGGCAAGGCGGGGGAGCAGCCCCGTTATCCCCCCCGCACACCTTCCCTCCCTGCCGCCCATCAGTGAGGCTGGCCAGGAGGGACCGGGAGGCTCCTCCCAGCCCTGTCCCTCACGCACACCCCCACAACCGCTCATATTATCTGTATCAAGCACATTTTTATGTAAATGCTCCAAGCATCCCTTTCAGAGGTACAATGCCTCCCAGACTAAGCCCCTGAATGGCTCCGGCCCATTTCCCGTGCCTCAGCTGCTCGCCCAGACAAACAGAAGTGTGGCTCTCCACAAAGGGCTATGGTAATGCCGAGCTGAGGAGAGCTGAGGGGAGGGGGCAAGCAGGGGCCAAAGCGATTTCAATGACAGAAGAAAAGCCCAGCTCCGGTATCTGGATGAGTCAAGCAAGGGACAGGCTCCACAGATGGATAAATGGAGCTACACGAGGCAGACGGCTCAGCCTCCCAACAATGCCTCATCTCTGGGCCCCGAGTGTTGCTGTGAAGGCAGGGGCTGCACTTACAGCCTGGGATCTCTCCATGGAAACAGCCTACAGAGCAGGGAAGGAGCGTATGGAAAACCAGGAGACACTGAAGACCATCACATGATGTCCCCAGCCTCCGCACATGCCGTAGGGAACAGCCCAAGGGACAAGAGAAGGGGCAATATCCCACACTCCACTCTCATCCCACCGTAACTGGGACCTTCCTTCGTTCCTGCTGTGCTGAGACTGCTTCCCCTCACGGGCTGGTGGTCAGAGCTTCATGGCCCATCCAGCAGCTTTGCCCGCTCGAGGCGTGCAAGGTCCTCACTCAGGAAACAGTTTCCTCTGCCAGGAATAGATCAGCAAGAAACTCGTGTTGAGTGAGAAAGCTCTGAAAGCATCCACAGCCTCCTCTTACCCCACGTTGGAGGCTGGTGTGCCAAAGAGGTGGCTCCCCAACACACACCCAACCAGAGGGACTTTCTGCAGAGGGTTTCTCTGCAGCGGTTCTGCAGCAAACCAGGTGTTATAACTCAGTGCACCCCTCACAGGTTGTACTTTCCCAACCATAGATTAGGAACAACTTCATTAGAATCCCAACCAAAGGCTGTACCAGAGATGTGGCTTGCCTTGGCCTTCCCTTGTGCTCCATCCTGTGCTCAATAAAGCCTCTATGAGGACAAGCCAGGATCAGCAGGGGGGTCCTGATGTGCATGGGACCCTCTCTCTTTTGGAGGGCCCAGAGGAAGCTGAAGCTGCTGCAGGACTGCTGCAATTACGAGACACAGACCTCACCACCCCATGGGGAATTGCATGTTTGTCTGTGGGTGAGGTCCCTATGGGGAGGGTCGGTGGGGCACTGAAGACAGACGAATGGAGTGACGTATGGATGTGACATTTCACCGCCTCACACCCTGGCTGGGGCAGAGCCCTGAAGATGGGAACATGAGACCGATGTCTGTGCACAAATGGGACGTTTTGGGGCAGCCCAGGTGTCTCACACCGATGTCACCTGGCTCCACAACACCAGCTGTGCTCTGCTGATGGAGAGCAGCAACACCAGACCCCACCCGGCCAAATCTCCTCCCTCTCCTGTCCTCTGCTGTCCCACATCCCAGTCACCCACATCAACTGTCTCAAGAGGCTGCTGAGAAAAACTGGGCAGGCTTTGGCAGGGATGAGGGGCCAACACAGCATGGCTTTCGCAGCATCACTACAAGCCAGAGCACGGAGAAGGCTTGACAAGAAAGTCAGGATCCACTTGGAAGGCTCTGGGCAGTGTTTCCAGCTGCTTCTCATGTACAGAAGTCCAGGCAGCACGTGGCCTCACTTTTGCTGCCACCCAAGCCGTGCATTCATTGTGTAAGTCTCCCTGTGCAAAATCAGGCCAAGGGCACACAGCCATCCTTTCCATTGATTGTTCCACTCTGCTTGGATCATCCACCGTTGAACTGGAAGGGAGTTTGCAGTGAGAGGCAGGGACAGCCGTGGGACATCCACTGCATCTTGGCCCCGTGTGACAGGAGGGGCTGGTGCCTGCCCTGCTCCCAGCTGGAGACAGGGCCAGTGCCACAGCCCCAGGGCTGCAGTGCCCGGGGAACATGGGGACCACTTGTTCCACTCCCATGCAGCTTCCTCCTGCACCACTAGCTGGGCGAGCTGGACCAGCCTCCCCCTCCTCCAGCTCCTCCAACATTATCTATTCCAGCCAAATTTGCAGCATCCACCTGCCCCACCAGTGGGACAGAGCAGGAGAGACAGGGCAGCCCTGGGTGTGGGAAGGAGACCCCAGGGATGAATCTGGAGTGGGGCTGATGGAGAGGATCACAAACATGGCAAGAGGCTGTGGCAGCCTGGGTCTCTGGGTCCTGCTGGTGCCAGGCCAGCTTTAGGGCTAAAACAAGCTTTGTGACTGTAAGTTAACTTCCCCCTCGCTCCCTCCAAACTTGGAGCTTTCTGGCGTTCCCCAAGTCCAGGGCCTCATCCCACCCACCAGGACGGGAGCTGCAAACACAAGCAAAGAGCAGCTGAGGTTTGGGTCAGCTCAGCAGCTCTGCCCTGGAATGTGGGCTTTGCAACAAACAATTATGATAATTGCCAGTGACAGAAACAGGCAGAAAATGTTTGTGTCATGGCAACACAGGAAATAAACCCTGAGCAGAGCCTGTGTCCATCAGCCACTGCTGCCAGTGCAGCTCATGCTCACACTGGCTGGTGCCCTGTCTGTTCTAACAGGCTCTGTCCCCCACTGTGCACTCCCTCAGGAGCCAAACCAGCGTGGGTTACGTGACCCCAGAACTGTCCTCACCTGGAGACGGCAGACACAGGGCCAAGCAGGGCAGCTTTCAACCAGACAGGGATCCCTGCAGTGCTCAGCCCCACGGAAGTACCCCAAGCAGAGTTAATCTTCCCAAACGGGGTGCACCGGGTGGCTCCACGGGGAAGGGCTCCTTTGCAAGCTCCACTGGGGGGTTATTCACCGCCTGATAAACACGGGCCCCTCCCTCCCTCCAGCCCTCGGCACAGCTCCCAGCCTGGGTGCTGGAGGTGGGTTGTGTCCCAGCCAGCTCAGGCCTTGCAGAGATCATGATGTCCAGAAGAGAAGTCCATTCCCTGCTCATCTTTCGCACGGGAGGGTGGAAGGTCCAGCACTGCAGGACACCAGCACACAGGGGTGTAACTCCCTCTGGGCCTGCCACTCTCAACCTGCTCTGCTCCCCTCTCTCCTCGCTCCTGCTCATCTTTCTGCATGGTTTAGTCATGACTGGTGAGAATTCCCTCCAATTTCCCATTATAAAACAAGATAATATCTGGACTGAGGACACAGAAATAAAACTTCAGCTCCACAGGACAGTGATTCAGCAGAGTGTAACCAAGGTTATAATTGAAGCTGCACTTACTCATACACAGTTTGTGTGCTGGCATCTGCTCATGAACACCAAACCATGTGTGTCAAATTACAAACCAGGGAGAGGGCAAACCTGGCTGTTCTTGTGCCAAAGACCTTCACAACTCCTGTCCTCAGATGCCAGCCATGCTCCACGATGTGGCTCTGAGGGCTCACCCATGCAGGGAATGGACCTGGGAAGGCTTCCTCCTCCTCGTCCATCAGCAGCATCCTCAGGTGCAATCAGGCCTGTGTGATCAGCAAGTTGGATTCTTGTCACCAAGGGCGTGCTCAGAGGACAAGGACATTGTATAAGAGGAAATGGATGGCATGATGTGACCTGCAGCATTTTTACTGCCACAGTGATGCGAGGGAAGCAGACAGCACAGGTTGTTTCTAAGATCCCAGGCTGACGGGTAGGAAAGATGGTGTCCCCTGTCTTGCTTGAGCTCCGGTCACAGAGTCCAAATATTTTCATTTCACTCTATTTTCTGTGGAATTTGTGAGAAGTTGGGTAAGTAGCTCTGCAGCTGGCTGCTGTTCCCTGACTCCCACTGCCCGGGGAGTTCCTAAATTGCAGCTGAGGGTTAACAGGGGGCCACATGTGGAGCAAGGGGAGGAATAATGACTCAGGCACACTTGCTCATCAGTCTGGCTTTGATGCCAAGTGAAGGAGCAGTTGGTGCACCACTCTGTTAGCGATGAATTAAAATAGAACAATATAATTAGGACCAATTACATGCTTATATAGAAATGGATTTTGTCAGATTAGCATGGCGCTTCTTGAGGAGATTAAAAGATTGGATGATAATGGAAAAGAGCTTTTAGGTGAATTTCTGACAAAGGTGTCTGGGTTGGTGCCATGGAAATGTTCTCAGGGACCAAGTGCAGAACCTTTGGGGTTTTCCCTTGTCAGGGGTCACAAGTGACTCCCAGGGCAGAAGCAGTGTCGCAAAGGCTGGCAGCCCAGACGCTGAGTGGGGCTTTCACTTCCAGGTCTTACTCTATGCCACAGCCCTCAGTAATGCAGACCCTGCTCAGCAGGCACTTCTTCCCAGCCAGCAGAGGTAGGAGAGTGCAGATCAGGCATGGAGATTTTCTCTTATTGCACCACCTTGCACCGATAAAGGGAAAGGGATGTTACCCTCCATGGGATTTTCAGCAGGGCTCAGCAGCCACGTGTTGTTGCTCACAGCATGTGATTTTACCCCTTAAAGTTATGTCCATAGCCCTGACCCTGCCCTGATGCAGAGGCTAAGACAGGCTGAGAGAGCCAGGGGTGTTCAGCCTGAAGAAGAGAAGGCTCCAAGTAGACCTCAGAACCCCTTTTAGTGACTGAAGTGCCTCCAGGAGAGCTGGAGAGGGACTTTGGACAAGGCCCTGAAGGGACTTTAAGCTCAAGGAGGGTAGATTTAGATTAGATATTGGGAAGAAATTGTTCCCTGTGAGGGCAGGGAGGCCCTGGCACAGGGTGCCCAGAGAAGCTGTGGCTGCCCCTGGATCCCTTGAAGTGGCCCAGGCCAGGTTGGACACGGCTTGGAGCAATCTGGGACAGTGGAAGGTGTCCCTGCCCATGGTAGGGGGTGGAACAAGATGAATTTTAAGGTCCCTTTCAACCCAAAGTATTCTCTGATTCTCTTCCTCTCTGATTTCTATGATTCTTCTCCAAAGGCACTGCACAAATGGCACTTATCCACTACCCAAGGCAGTGCCTGACCCCAAGCCATCCTTCCAATGCTACCTGAGCTCCAGTGAGGGGCTCCAGCAGCTCACGGGGCAGCAGGGGGTGCATGGCAGCTCCTTCCCTTGTGACCCTCTTGGGACTGAGTGTGCTGGAGAGGTGCAAACAACAAAGCCCCAGCATCCAGGTTTGCTTCTTCTGCCTTCAGCATCAGTCAGGGGCACCACGGGCACCCGACATCAGCACACAGCTGGAGGCTGCAAACACGTGGGAGTGGAGCCTTTCCCTTTGCCCTGAACGTGAGGATGAGCTCACACCACCCCACAGATCACCTCCATCCCTCACAGACCTGCACCAACAGCTCAAATCCCACCCACAGCAGCCCAGCAGTGCACACAATTTGGGGTCAAAATGCGAAAGCTCCTTCCCACCTCACTGTCTGCAGCATAATCTGGAAATTCCTCTTTTATTTTCTGGGCCGTTATGGTTTTCCTTAGTGCACACACATGGCCACACACACTGTACCAAGCCAGCAGACACACCATGAATCTGCCAGCTGAAACACTTGCAGAGCAGCTGCAGGGCTCTGTGGACTCTCAGAAAGCAACTTCTGGTACCACCACATAACACAACCACATAACGAGCAAAAGCCTTGGCCTGGAAATGCAAATAGATGTATAAATTAAATTTAATAAGGCACTAAAAGTACTGTGTGTCCAGTAAAGCATGATCCAGCTCCTATCACCCACTAATTGAGGTTACTCCGTGTAATAAATTCCAAATGAGTGCTAATGTCTGTATTTGGGATTGCATTAATAACTGTGCACACAGAGAGATGAGGGTATGGCCAGTGCTGCCCATGCTGTGCAGACACGGCAGCAGGTGCCCATGAGCATTTTGGAAATTTTATGTAATTGCCATCAGCATGAATTAATCGCCTTCCCTGCACCCTGGCAGAGGGGACCTGCTCTCAGGTGTTGAGGCAAACTGCATCATGTGCAAGTGACTGACAGAAAGCAAAGATTTAAATGGAAACATTTCCTGCAGTGTTTCAAAGTCACCCAGCTCGGGGTGAGAGACTTACATCTGACCACATCTGTGCAGGTATCTGTTTGCACTGTGGATAGAAACCCTGCAAATGCTGGTACCCCGGAAACAAAAAAAATATTTAAATAAACCTCAGTTAAATCAAGTCCTGAGGGGAACAGGAAATATCAAATTCAAACTGAAAAGGTAAGTTTATTTTCAGCACTACCAAAAAGATATAAAGTGGATATTCATTTCAAAAGAAAACGCAATACTGTAAATGTAATTTATTGCACTAGTTTTTTCAAAAATACATTTAATTGTCAGTACTTAAGTAAATACATTTTGTGGAGAAGTGCCAGATGAATTAATTCCCTTTAAGATCTTTACATTTCTCTAGCCTACTGATTTGCTGTCATAGACCCAGAGTGAACCTGTGTCACTTGTTTTTGTAATGAAAATAGGATTTCATCCCCACTGTTTCTGGGTTTGACTCCTGTGCCTTTGTCCACTCTGGCAGCTCCTGCAGACACTCACCCACTGTGCAATTCACACCTGCATGGGAAGGCACTTGCATGGCTGTGTGTGCTCCCGTGCACTCACACACCTTCATGGCAAGCCAGAGGGTAGGGGACACCCTTGGTGTCGCCCTGAGTTTTGCAGTCTTTCTATGTTTTCATTCCTGTAGTAGAATTTCTCAGGCATTTTACTGTAAACATAAGGCATGTTTACCTACCAGTATCTATTATTATCATTCTTTTTGTTAGGCGGAGAAATATGACAGACTTTTGGCCTGACCAGTGTCATGGAGAGGTGGTAACCCCATCCTCCAATCCATGGTTGTCTCTAAAAAGATATATAACTGACAAAATAAAGAGCCGGGCCTTCTTCTTCTTCCCTCTTCTTCCTTCTTTTTGGCCCTTCTTGCTGTCTCTTTTGGCTCTGGCTCCTATCCTGACAGAATGGTGTCTGTGTGGTTCTTTCGTGTCTGAGTACGACACCCTTGGCCTGAGGAGGATGTTTTAGGAAGGCTGCTGGTCTTCTTTCAGCTTTCCTGATGACTGCTAGGGTCTGGAAAGCCCAACAGTCAACCAGTTGATCAGCTCAGGAAATTAACCCAGGGATTTGAGAGCACCCAGGAGCTGGTAGAAAGGGTGTCTGGAGGTCTTTGTCCAACTTGCTGTCACCAACCCCACGGCTTTTCCTCTCCGAGCCCTGCAAAGCCCAGAACCCAGCCTGAACCTCACCCTGCAGCCCAGCTCACATCTCCTCCCCCACACTGGGGGGCTGCACAGCCAGGCCCTGCTGCTCCCCTGCTGCAGCTGGGCTGTGGGGAAAGGGCAGGGCACCACTCTGAGCTTGGCGAGGCAGGAAGGTTCCAGGTGCCTGCAGGAAGCACTGCCCAAGTTCTTCTGTGCCTCCGCTGTGTTCCCCAAGTTCAGCGGATGCTCGCCCCATCCCTCGGAGAGCTCCCCCAGAGAATCGGGGGGCAACGGGGCTACAGCCAACAAGTGTGGTTTTGCTTGGGCAAGCTGGAAACCCTCTCCTACCAAGAGCCACCCCCTGGCCTCTCCCCTGCACCCTCTTCCTCAGCCCCAGCAGCTCCACTCGTGGCTGAGCCCTGCGGGGGCTGCGGCGCTGGCCGGGCAGCAGAAGCCCAAGCCACGCTGAGATGATCTCTGCCAGCATCAGATAACAATTCAAAAGGCAGGCAGCCTTTCTCCTTGCTCTCAGGCTCCCTCTCAGTTTCTTTTAAGCACAAAAACGGCATTTAAAAAAAAAAAAAAAAAAAAAAAAAAAAAAAAAAAAAAAAAGA
>VZRQ01000115.1:131128-144019 GCA_013397975.1 Machaerirhynchus nigripectus | reverse complement strand
GCAGCAGGTGCGGTTTGGCTGCTGCTCCTGAGAGTGGAGCCACGCCAGGAAGGTCACGGAGAGCTGTGTCCCATGGGAGGGACCCCACGGCCTCACAGGGAAGGACTCTTCTCCCCAAGTAGCAGAAGAAAATCTTGGTGATGGACTGACCAAAACCCCCGTGCCCTGCCTCCCTGTGTTGTCGGTGGGAAGGAGGGAGGGCCTGGGGGGGAAGGTGTTTTAAGGGCTTCTTTTACTTCTCATTACCCTCTTCTAATTCTGTTAGTAATAAATTTTACTTAGCAACTAAGTTTGAGCCTGTTTTGCCCTTGAAATATTTCTCCCGCCCTCCTTACCTCACTCATGAAGACGCTGTTAACCCTTTCCTCTTTTTCCCTCCTTTTGCCCAGCTGTGGCAGGGGAGGGTGAGCGAGCGACTCTCGTGGGCGCCTAGCGCTGGGCCAGTGTCAAACCACGACAACCCATCTGCTGTTGCCCAAGGACAGATCCTTTGCATTTTGCCTTAAAGTCACAGAAGACTCATCCAGGGAGTCATTCAGCCTTGGGCAACACCTGTCCAAGCACAGAGCTGGTGTCCAGTCCTTAGGGCAATCTACAGCCATGCCTGGGAGACAGAGTAGGACACGCTGGGGCACAGCACACAGACCATCCTGTCCTTAAACATCAACCAAACAACAGGCCCAGGGACGGGTATGTCTGCCCCTGGCAGGTGGCACCCACTGGCTCCTCTGCAGCTTGGAGGCAAATGTCCACATGACTGTCAAAAGTCATCTCAGCCCTGACAATGGGGTGAAGAATAAAGGAAGAAAGTATCAATCCCATCCACCAAACTGGAGCCTTCTCTCTTCTTAGGCCTCCATTCCCCCTGGGCTGGGTTATACAGGTGTGGGGGCATCAGGGGGTGCTGCTCTGCTTGCACAGCCGGCCCTGCATGTGCAGGGCAGGGAGAGGGGGCCCAGGATGGAACCCCCTCCAGCCTCCTCTCTCTGGCTGTGCCTGGTAATGCACAGGCTCCAACTGCCCCGGTGCTGTTTGCATCTCACCTCTACTGGTACCCCAGCCAGAGGCCTCCCAGCTGGGATGCAGCCCACAGCTCCTGGCAGAGCCATATTCCTGGGGTAGGTTGCAAAGGGCCAGCGGCACAGATGGGTGACGGAATCACAGGATCATTTAGCTTGAAAAAGACCTCCAGGATCATCAAGTCCAACGTGTGACCACTCCCCCACCTCGTCACCGCACACTGATTGCCACATCCAGATGTTCCTTGGACACCTCCAGGGATGGGGACTCCACCACTTTCCTGGGCAGCCCCTTCCTATGCTTGACCACCCCTTTGGTAAAGAAATTCTTCCTGCTGTTCAACCTGAACCTCCCCTGGTGCAACTTGAGACTATGTCCTCTTCTCCTGTCATCAGTGGCCTGGGAGGAGAGGCAGACACACACCTTGCTACAACCTCTTGTAAGGTAGTTTTAAGAGTGATAAGGTAATCCCCAAACCTTGTGGGACCTGCGTAGTGACTCCACTGGGTACAGCAGGTCTCCCTGGCTTACCAGAGACCTGTGCCTGGGATCAGGCTGCTGGCATCGCCACAGAAAAGCCAGCCTGAACATTTCTCACCAGGGCTGATAACAAAGCGCGCAGGCACACACGGCTCCCTCCCAGAGAACCACCCCAGGGCAGCTCCACATACAGTGTGTTCCAGCAAAACATCTCACCGGACAGCAACAGGGCTGGGGAGGAACCAGAGGAACCACAGCAGCTGTGCCGTGCCATGCCAGCTCTTTCCTGGCTGCCCCACCCCAGCCACTCATCCCAGCTGCTGCTGGGACATCCTGAATCACTGCAGGACACCACCCGGGGGGCACTTTGCAGTGTCACCATCCATGTGACAGATATCTCTGCTACAGCTGCCCAGACTCCCATCCAGTTCCCAAGGGCCTTCTCTTTCTTCTGCCCTGCCAGTAACTCTGATGCTGTGCCCTGCAGCCTGTTGGGAATAACCAGGTCTCCCCCACCACAGCACCTCATCCCAGACATGATCTTTCATGTACAAGCTTTAAACTACTTCCCTGTGGCTCAGCCTGTTTACGCTCACCATGGCCACAGACTTCACTCAGCCCCTTAACTTGCACCACACTGGGTGTTGCTCTGTATCCAAAATTGCAGGATGCTTTTAAGCAAGGTGTCGTCCAGCTCTCATTAGAGCCAGAACAAGAACCACTCTGGCCTTGGGAGGATCCAGATGAATCCTCTCTGGGTTCTCTGTCTATACACAAGCTCACTCTTTAGCTCAGCCAGTCCCAAGGGGTTTCATTCCCATGTAGGGAAATTACCACATTTGCCTGTGTCTGTTACAAATATCAGAAAAAAACCTCTTCAAATTCCATCTTAATGGGATCCTGCCCCTAAGGGACTAAGACCTTTTCTTCACACCAGTCTCTGTCTGAGCCATGCCTGAGCACTTGGAGATCTTCCCAGTGTTTAACCCGAATCTGGGAATAGCTGCCATTCAGTTGGACTCCATGAAGTTAAAGCCCTTATTAGACATTTCTCCAGAGCAGTCCATAGAGGCTGATCCACTCTGGCTGGGTTCTGCCCCCTCACGTCCCTGCACCCACCCAACCTGCCCAGGTTGCAGCCCAGGGAGGAGCTGGAGCTTTGCTCTGTGTCCTGCTCCCACTGGGCAAGCAGGATACCAGAGTCCCTGCAGAGAACAGGGGTCAGACCTTTGGCCCTACAACTCTTAGACCTCTGTGTTGCTTTGGCTTGAACCAAACTCCAACCCATCACATTACATAATTTAAACTCCACATGTGACTTTCCAGGGTGATAAAAGGGAAAACTATGGGCATTGGTATAATCCAAGTTGATCCGAATGTTGAGAAACTAAATAGCACATGAATATTATCCCTGACAGCCACAGGACAACATAATTATTGATTGTACTAATGGGACCACTGAGGCCCAGAGCATCACATGTCTGGGATGGTGGAGGCCTCTGATTCATGTGCAGCAGCAGCCAAATACTCCATCCCACAGTTTCAGCAGAGAAGCCACTCCCAGGGGTGAGAGTCAGAGAATGGCTGGGGTTGGAAGGGACATTAAGCTCAGCTCTGTCATGGGCAGGGACACCTTCCACCTTCCACTATCCCAGGGTGCTCCGAGCCCTGTCCAACCTGGCCTCGAACACTTCCAGGGAATGGGGCAGCCACGGCTTCTCTGGGGAACAGAATCACAGCGTCGCAGGATTGTTAAGGGAACCTCTGGAGATCGTGCAGTCCAACACCCCCCAAGGCAGGGTCATCTAGAGCAGGTACACAGGAACACATCCAGGAGCATCTGGAATGTTTCCAGAGAGGGAGACTCCACTACCTCCCTGAACAGCTGTTCCAAACAGGCTGAGCAACAACCTCTGCCAGCTCTGTCAGCACCCACAGGTGCATCCCAGGGGGACCCATGGATTTATGGGTGTCAGGTCTGCCTGGCTGACCTCTAACCCAACCATCTATGTCCAAGGGGAAGTCTTCCTTTCTCAGCCTTCTTCTCTAACTCCAAGGTCTGCAACTCCGGAGGGCCAACCTCAGCTGTAAAGACTGGGGCAAATGAGGCATTCAGGAATTCCAACTTCTCCGTGTCTTCCCTGTGCCAGGGCCTCACCACTCTCACAGGGAAGAATTTCTCCCTAATATGTCATCTAACCCTGCCCTGTGTCAGTTTGAAGCCACTCTCTGGTGTCCTATGAAGGGGTTCAGGCACTCGGGACTGGTCAGGGCATTTCCTGGAAACCAGTACACAACCATCAGGCAAAGACAGAAGCAGGGGCTTGAAGGGTGTCAGACACCTCCCACCCAGGACAGGTTAGGGTCAGGCTGCCAATGACTGAGGGGTTGAAAACTATGCCAGTTGTGGAGGGGCCTGTCCCTGCCCAGGTCAGTGCCGTGCATTTCTGAAAACTCGAGGAGCCACTGGCTGGACAGTGAAAAAACCCCATTTCCCTGCACTTCACTGGTGCCTCTGCTTCCCCAGAGGCTCATGTCTTTTCCTAGCTTTGCCTGATAAACAACTGCCCCTTCCCACTCTGTTTCTCAGCAGCAAAAGGACAGCAGATGATTTGTAATGAAGGAATTAAGGACGAGATTTTAAGCGAGCCAGAGGGAATTTGCAATCCACAATCCACTGCAGCTCAAACCTGTCTCTTTCAAGCAGAAAAGTCCTCTCAGCAGCACCAGCACAGTGTCTGACTTTGCTCCCTAGTGATGAGAACAAGCCCTTTGCTTTCCCCATGGGGGTCAGTCCCATCGACAGCGACACCCCGGCTGTGCAAATGGGGTCCAACCTGTGCCCAATTTCTGCCGAGTGCACTCAAAACCCACACGATAAAAGGTTCAGATGTCATGTTCTGCTGCATTATGTCACATTAAGTCATGTGTTGTCACCCCACGCTATGTCAGCTCACAAAGCAGCTGTGTCCTGGTGACTCAGTCATTTAGGCTGAAATACAGTCCCCTCTCCCAGGAGGACATTCATGTCTGGGTGACATCTGAAGAACACATAATATTCTGTAATTCTCTGAGTAACTGTTTTCTTGGTGCAAAAATGACATTTCTGAAAATTTACAAGAAAATTATTTATTAGCACATGAGATAACATTAACACAGAGAATGCCCATTATAAAAGTGCCTGACTGGTGTCAAGGAGCGTGTCCACCACTGATCCTATGAGCAATACAGCACACACTCAGCCTCTGATACAGATGCAGTTCTCTAGAATCTCAGGGAGACATCACATTTCAAGAATATTTTCTCAGAAATAACAGCCCTCTCTGCCTCTAGTGCTCTCTGAGAAATTTCCTTCTGCAGCAGCTATCACTCTTCCTGACATTCACTGTGTCACTCCTTCTTATTCTCAATTAGCATGAAGCCACAGGACTGTTATTAGGAAAGCTCATCTCTCAGAAGGGTCACTGCAATTTAAACCTAACTTTAGCCCTGACTTTCCCATTTGCTGCAACTGAGTATAAATAACATCCGAAAATGTTTTATCATCAGTTTTTGAACCTGGGCACCCCATCTAAGCAGCCTTTCCTGGCTGCTCCGCATCCAGAGGTCCTTACACCCCCACTGTTTGTGCTGGCCTGTGCAGTGCTGCTCTCCCAGGTGGGATTGCTCTGTGGGTAGGTGAGAGCTGCTCTCATTTTTCACATGCTGCACCAGAGCTGCCTGAGCACAGCCAAGGAGCACTGGCACTGCTGATGAGCTGGAAAAGAGTCACGAAGCTGATTATAGTCTGTCAGCTTCCCTAACCACTTCCAGCAATTAGATTTAAGGACTTTCTTACTAAATTTACAGAAATTGCTTCCTTTCCTCCTGTTCCTCTGAGCAAAATCAGCAGAGCCTGATCCCAGATCTGCCCACTTGCATTGTCAGGACAAACAGCCCCAACACATCCTGGTCAAACCACACCTCCAGACTGCTCAGGCAGACCTAGCACCAACTCCCCCAAGACCCTGACCTTTACCAATAACCCAAGCAAGACAGCAAGGATATTTACCTTCAAGCCATGTGCATGTCATTCAGCAGTTGAAGCAGCCTCGGCTCACAGGCGGTGGGTGCTGGACTCAGGTCAGGGACTGCTTGGATTGATGCCAGCCAGCTCTAGGGATTTGTGGACTAATTTCTTCCCCTTTCTCCTCAACCCCATGCAGTCAGTCCTCTTGCAATTTAAACCCCTCTGATTCTGCCAAGGCAGGACCTGCCTTCCCAGCCCGTGTGAAGCAGCCCCTTCCCTGGGGCAGGCACTGTCTCTGGCCATGCAAGCAGCCATCACACGGGGCTGATTTGGCCCAACACAAAGCATATTTGCAAGGTTATTTTTCCCTGAATTAGCTCAGCCAGCACTGGCACAGGGGCAAGCAGGAAGATGCCGCCAAGGGCAGGAACCCTGGCAGGGTCATGGAAGCCTCTGCTCAGATTAGCTCCAGCCACGGAGTGAAATGGATGCATGCAAAAGAAGATCTGTGTGGGGGACAGTTCATCCCCTACCTGCCAGACTTGGTGTTCCTTCCCTTCACTCTGTCCTTGGCATAACACAAGCTGTACCTTTCCACTGCAGAACACATATTTTTTCCCTCTTGCAAAGAGCCAGGCAGCCCTGTGACACCAGGCAGCAGGCACAAGCTGTACCAGAGTCCTTGTTTCCCAGTGGGTCCATCCCCAGGAGACAGGCCAGCTGACACCCTGCAGAAGAGCGCAATCCGTGGTGTGTCCTTTGCATATCACCCACAAGGAATGAAGAAACAGCTTCTAGAAACATTCCCAAATCACAGGGGTGGCAGAAATCCACCCAGAGCCTGAGTGGATGAACAGGGACCTGCACAGGCAAGAGCTTCAGGGACCTTTTGGGCTGGAGAGCGTGGGGAGGAACCTAAAAGTCTGTCCTCCTGCTCTGTTTCCTCCCGAAGAAAACTTCAAGTCTAACAAAGCTGTCCCTCAGCTCATCCTCTTTCTTGCAAGGCAAGTGGGAATCCAAGAGTGATTCCTCATGCACTATTTTGCCATTAGCTGCTCTGCAGTGAAGAGGCAATGGATGTCCGAGAAATGTGGCTGTATGGCAATGTGCAGAGCAGACCAAGTGCTGCTACCACATCCCAAAAGAGAACTCTAGCTGCAGCAGCTCTCATTATTTGCTTTTTAGCTGTTTTACTTAGCACATGTGTTCAGCTGGCAGGAAAGCTCTTCATCACAGAGCAACTTCCCTCAGTGATGGGCTCAGAAAACCTCCCATCCCCTGATCCTGACGAAACACAAGAGACTCAAATTGCCCTCCTGTCTCTCCAGCTTTCCCTCAAAGGGAACCTGGTCGGTGGAAGAGTTCTGGATGGTTTCCTCACACCTCCCTGGCTCCTGTCCCCATCCTACACATCTGTCCTGCTTCACGGGGAAACACAACCAGGCTGGGGATAGCCAAGGCTGAAGTGCCAGCACAGGGGCCTTCTCCCCATGAGGGCTGTGCTGTGGAGCAGCTTTTTGTCTCTCCGTGCCACTTCCCCACATTCCCTTGTTTTAGGAAATTCAGTACTTATAATCTAGAAACATTCTGTCAACACATATCAATTTTGGCAGTTTTTCAATTTAAAAATCTGTCACTTTCTTCCCCCCTGCCTCACCTGATCTCTGCTCCCATGTCAAGTCTGGTTTTTTAGCTGTAAATACAATGCTGCCACTTCCAGTCAAACAAAAATATCCTCTCTATCCTCAAACTGGTTTGAAGATCATTTAGAGCATAATTTTAAGAAATTACAGGAAATTAGCTTGGTGTACTTTGCCATCTATTCTTGAGCCTGAATAGGTTCATTTCTGTCCAAGTGTCTCCACCCAAGACCCTTTATCCTAGGTGACAGCTAAGGCTCAACTTGGCATCTGCCCTGGATGGATCTTCCTTTGGGACCAGAGCTTGCACGAGTACAGATTTTGTTTTCAAGTTGAGCCCCGGGGCTTCCCAAATGCAAAACCTCAGGCAAGTTCCTCTGGCAATGGCATGCAACATCAGCTGGGTGCTTCCTTCTGCCTTGGGCTCTGCCTGATGTAGGAGAACCCCGAGCACACCCACGCAAATATGGCAAACCAGAAACTGGAGAGCAGGAGACGAGAGGTGCCTGGCAGGCTGAGGAGAGGGATTATCTGCTCCATGTGGGGCTACACGTGGAATATGGGGACCAGTGGACCCCAGTTCAGGAGGGACATGGGGAAACTGGGGAGGGCCAGGTGTGGGGAGCCAGAGCACAGGGTTCGAGGAAGAGGCTGAGTGAGCGAGGCTGAACCAGCGTGGCAAAGAGAAGGCTGAGGGCAACCTAACAGCCCACATGGAAAAGGAGATCTTCATCCCACCTTCACCTCAGAGTTTTTCAGAACTAAGGCAGACACAACCAGCTTGACCCAGTGCTGGGAGCACACCTGCTGTGGATAGTCCTGCTCCGAGTGTGAGGCTGGGCTGTAGACCTTCAGACACTGACACCAGCACTTCAGTGATTCTGCAAGCTTCCTTGCCCCTGCTCTGAACCACTCAGTGCCACTCAAAACTGTTAGAGAGGAACCCAAACAGCTGTGTCCCTCAAAGATGCTGTCAGGATTTTATCAGTCTCCCAGGCTGCAACACTGCTCAATAGGTACAAAATATTGCAGAGGAGAAGCATGAAGAGTACAAAAACGTTTTTTGTGGTGTCCACGAATGGACCAGGCAGATCTCCCCAGCCTCTGGGGGATGAAGGGCAGGGGAGAAGAACGGAAGAGACCAAGTGCTGCCCACAATCCCAGCACATGCTCACCTGGGCAGTGCAGCCTGAAATACCCACAGCAGCACCACCGTGGGGACAGGGCTCTGGCTAGTCCTTTTACCCACCTCAGTTCCCAGGAGAGAGACCCCATTTGGGCACATCCCCAAACATGGGTTGCACAGAGGGCCCAGTGCCCGCCCTGGAGTGTGCCCACCTTCCCCAGCCTGCCCAGCAGCAGTAGGGCTCCTCCACACAGCCCAGTGGCAGCAGCACCAGCTTCCCCTGAGGCCCCAGGTCGGCAGCTCTGACAGCCTGGACATCACTGCAGAAACAGCTGTGCAAAGCCAAAGAGTTGGCAGCCCTGAAAGCAGACAGAAGAGATCGCAGAGACTGCCCAGAACCTGGCTGGAGCCTTCATACCATTGGTGTAGCCCCAGAGAACATCCAGCAGCCTTGGAGTCTGCTGAGGGCAGCACGGGGTGGCCCGGGGATGTCTCACCAGGTGCTTCCATCACCAGTTCGTAGGCTGGGGACAATCACCCCCGACACATCCCCTTCTCCTGTCTGGGAGCAATGCTTCCTCAAGGGCTGTCAGAGATACCAGCAAGCCAAACCCATTGCAGCCACCCTAAATGCTTCTCTCCAGGAGTGCCACCTCCTGCATCATTCAAAGCAGCATCTCCTCACCCAACTCCCCTAAGTCAGAGGAGGGCTGGGACTGCCCCCAGCAGAACCTTGCTGTCAGTTCCTGAGTGCTCACCCTCATCCTCCTGCCCCGACTCCCAGAAAGCCCCCACGGCTTCCCCACATGCTGATTTCCAGAAATGCTGAAATACGGCCAGTCCAACGTGGAGCAACTGGGCCTGGCTCTGCCACCTGGGCTGGATGGAAGCAGCCAGTCCTGCCTGGGGAAGAGGGGGGCTCTGTATGGTACAGCGTGCCCCCCAGTCCCTGCCCCCCAGCTCACACACTGCCTGCACCCTGAGGCCACTGCTGCCTCCTCCACAGCTTCCTCCTCACAGAGCCCACAGGAAGCACCGTGATATTTATAGAGCCCTGAGAGCGTCGTGCACAAACTCGGGGAAAAACCTACCCTCAGTCAAAAACAACCTCCTGCACCCAGAGCTGCACTGGGAATTGGTGCCTCGGGATGTGCTCCCAGCACTCTCCTTGGCCCACAGGTCCTGGAAGGAGGTTGTAGGACCTTTTCCACCATACAGATAGGATGTGGAGCCTTTCCAGGACTATTTCTGGCCTTCTCCGCCGTCTCCTCCTCATGTGTCTCCTTCCATCTCCCACCATTTTAGTCAAGTTCCTCCCTGTTCCATCTTTCTCTTCCTTTCTCCTCATGATCTGTGTGATCAAAGCTGCTCCCACCTGGCCACATGCACCGAGCAAGGAAAGCAGCCACCCAAACACAGAGGACTCTGCTGCACAGGAGGGGAGAACAAACCTGCTGCCCTGCATGGGGTGACGAAAAGCAGAAGAGTCAGAGCTGCTCACTGACAAGTGGCAACGTGCTCATCTCTCTGGGACATCTCTCTGTGAGCAGCACAGAGTACAAAGACCCCTTTCCACCCCAGGAATTTCAGGATGTTGGAGTTTGACTTCCATCTCAGTTTTTGGAAACAAAATTTTGCATTCATTACTTTAGAGAATTCCAAGTTTCCATTTCTGTTCTGAACTTGAGGTCATTTTCTGATATCACAAAAAGCAGGAAAATATTGAGATTTCAAAACATCCCCTTCAAAGGAAACCTGGAAGTGTTTCATTCTGAAAGAGCTCTGAAACAGGTTCAATTACAACCCTGAACTTTCCTGAGTGAATTCTGATTCATCTGGCCCAGTTCCACGACTTCTTAGTAAGTATGTCTAAGCTGAGGCAATCGCAGTTCCAGGAAATTTTTCCCAGCCACTTCTGGCCCTAACATGAGTCCAGTTACAAGCCCAATAATGTTCATTTCCACCTGACCTGGAGGTATCCTTGCCCTTAGCTTTGTCCTGCAGTCAGCCCTCTAAGCAGCCTACAAGACACAACGGGTGATCCTCCTGGCACCTTGCTGCAAATGACCCCAGCGGTACTTTTGTCCCACTTCTCTCAGTCCTGCAGCTGGCCAAGCGTGCCCTGCAAAGCTCTCCTGTGGATGGGAGAGGCCCACGGCCAGGATTATCCACCTTCCATTCCAGAGGGATGCAGGGGCACGCAGAGCCCAGGCTGGGTGTGCTCAGAGCAGCAGTCCCCTTGGAGGAGTTAACTGCTGGCTCCTTCCCAAGGCTGGCCCTCACCAAGCGAGCTGCAAGCCAGGGGTGGCCCACTGGTAGCTGGCTGTGCCGAATCTGGGTCTGGAAGTGCTGCTGTTACCCAAAAATCATTCAGGGAACCAGTGCTGCCTCGGGCACAGGAAAGTAGAGCCTTTGCTGCATCGCTCAGCTGAGGAGACAAACCACTCATTCCTTGTTCCTCCACCATGGATGTGGAATTGGTTCTCCCAGATGAGCTGGAAATGGCCAGCATGGGCTGGGTCCACTGGAGCCATGAGCCTTCCTGAGCTGTTCCACAGGAATCAGACCCATTTTTAGGGACAGGCAGGCTCTCATGTTTGACAAACCTGCTGTGGCTGAAAACAGAGCCCACCAGAAAATTGCTCTTTGCTCATCTCTCCTGTCCCAGCTCTGCAGCAGTACAAGGAGAGCAAGCAGGGAGAGTTCCACCAGCATCAGCCCAAGGGGCAGAGGCAGCAACAGCATCAGCGAGCAGCTGTGCAGAGACCAAGGCTGGAGTTTACCTTCCAAAAAGGATCCCTAAAGCCTGTGTGCAATGGGGAAAATGTTTACTTCAAGGTCACTATCTGCTCTGCAGAGCTTGCAAACAGTGCTTTCTGCAGAGCAGAAGGGAGAACAGGAGGAAACTCTGTCCACCCATTCCAGGGCACGAGCGATCCCCACGCAGTCAGCGGCACTGAGGGAGACCAGGCCTTCAGTAACAGCCTCTGCCTTCAGCTGTCAGGATTGCTGTGGTGTGAGATTTGTCCCAGCTCTCATGGCTCCACTTGCTCCCTCCCAAATACCAAGGTGGCGCATCTGCACCCTGCAGAGGCCAACCAAGCCTTGCTTTGAGGGATTCACATTCGTCCCATGTGTCTCCATCAGCACTCCCAGGCACTGGCAGCTTGGCAGTGCAGCTTGCCCCTGGCAGTGTGGTCAGACACTGTCGCTGTTGAGACACCCACAAACCCCACCAACAACTCCAGGCAAGAAGAAGTTGAAGCCATTTATTCCAAAACAGCCAGTGTCATTTATATACTTTCGTATGTTCGTCATTCATGTTACTTATCCACTGGTCGCTTAACGACTACAATATATTCATTGGCTATTATTTAACTACAACACACTATTATTAGTTACCTGTAACATAAGCGTTCTAAGCATTCAGGGAAACACCAGGTGCAGCCTTGTTGATGTTTTCTCTTTCTGTTGTTTAGGTTTCTTGCTTCTGCTGACACTAAGTTTCTCACAAATGGATTGTGCTACAATCAAACTGTGCTAAGATCGATGTTGGAATCAGCCAGGCTTGCTGGCCTGCTGCTAATGCCCACGAGACACCGAGCACAGCCCACCTGTTCATGGCCACACCAGGACTGGGTGCAGTGCTCATGACCCTCCCACAGACACTTTGGAAGTGCCACTGAGCTGATTTTGGATGTCAGATCATTACAGCACTGCCTCTGAGGATGTCAGACCTAAAGCAGTGCTGCTGGTTCAGGAGTGAGCCCTAACAACCTCCCATTCTCATGTGAAATCAGACCATGCTCAAGGCCCACCAAGACAGGTCCAAGAGTTTCATTTCTGGAGGAAAATGCCCCCCTCCTGACAGGAGGGGGTAGCCGGGGGGGTCAACCTCTTCTGCCATGTCTTAAGTGAAAGGTCAAGGGGAAACTGCCTGAGGTTGCTCTACGGGAGGTTCAGATTATATATTAGATATTAGGGAAAAAATTTCACTGAAAGCAGAGTCAGGCATTGGAATAAGTTGCCCAGGGTGTGGTGGAGTCACCACCAGCCTCTGGAAGTGTTCAAGAGGCGTCTGGATCTGACACTTGGGAATATGGCTTAGGGGTGATTGTGGTGGTGCTGTGTTGACAGTTGGACTTGAAAGTTCCTTCCAGCCTTGATGATTCTGTGATTCTGTGATACTGCAAGATGCTGGGTCCTCAGGAGGATCAAGGTAAATGTTCAGCACTGGGGCATCTTGTCTTAAAATATGCAGCTGCATAACTCCTGACACCATTGCCCCGTCCACAGGGCCACTGAACTGTGACACCTGACACTTTCAGCAGCCACGGATTTGGGAGAACTGGACAAGCTGCAGCAAGGACCAGTGCTCAAATCTGAGCCACCCTCAGCTATCTGCTCTGGCTGAGGGTTTCCTCCTTGGTCCCTCTGAATGCTCATTCACAGAGAGTGAATTCATCTCCAGGGGAGCCCCCAGGCTGCTTGATTGCATGACAGCCTCTGACAGCACCACTGCAGGAAGCCCTGAGGCTTGTGCTGCTTCAGAGAAAGGTGGCAGATGACTAAGTCCATCTGCACTCTCTCCACTGATCCCATCCCATCCCATCCCA
>VZRQ01000115.1:114738-131064 GCA_013397975.1 Machaerirhynchus nigripectus | reverse complement strand
CCCCATCACATCCTATCCAATCCTACTCCATCCCAGCCCATCAGTAGTGTCAGGGGCACAAACAAGGAAACCAAGAATGACTACACTAAATAGCATTTTGCTTTACAGGCACAATGCATGAAATATATATTAAATTTGTGCTACAGCTCCATATTCAGGACTTTTTTTGGATTAGCAGAACCCATTGTCATAGCTGCAATGAGCTGTCAGTTCCAAAATACCAGCAGGGAACATGGAAAAGATTTTTGATGTGACAGAACTCAAACTGGCATGGATTTTGCCGTTTTGCTAGTGGGGTGATTCCTCATCACCATTCCTCAAAGCTGAGCCCACAGGGACTGTCAACAAACACACCATACACCCTCCTTTAGCCTGCTGCCCTTCTCTGTGTGTCCATGTGCAGCTGTGTTGTTTGAAAATTCCTGCTTGTGTCTAGGAGATGCAGAAGATGAAGCACTGGAGTGCAGGAGCAGCTTTCCATGACCCCAGGTTCTCCTGGCAGAGTGCTGAGATGATCCACCTTTGCCTGTAAACCATTCTCTCTCCATTCTCTCCGGGACACCCAAGCTGCAGCAGTGTCTTGGAGATAACTTCTAACGCAGGAATATTTGTACAGCTCTCTCTCCTGGAGCCAGGCCAAGCTGCCTGTGGTTTGTGGCCAGCAATAACAAACGTTACAGCAGAAGACAGTATTTGTTTAACTGCTCGTACTGTCAATACTGCAGCTTGCAAAAGCCCAACTGCACAGACAGAGCTGGCAACATGCTGGAAATCATCTGTTCTTGCACCAAGAGTAGGGGCTATTTTCCTGTGA
Source organism: Machaerirhynchus nigripectus (assembly GCA_013397975.1). Classification (NCBI taxonomy): domain Eukaryota; kingdom Metazoa; phylum Chordata; class Aves; order Passeriformes; family Dicruridae; genus Machaerirhynchus; species Machaerirhynchus nigripectus. The sequence continues at coordinate 130,250 of VZRQ01000115.1, read as the reverse complement.
GGTGGGACTCTGCCAGGCTTCACTGCTCTGGAGACCAGGGGGTGAGAGGGTGGGATGGGAAGGGGGTGTACCTGCTTTCCAGAAGAGGTGGCTCTGCTTCCCTGTTGCACTCTAAGCTTGGAAGTTTCCAGCATAAAACTGTGCCCTGCCCTGCCCGGGTCTGGCCATGCCTTCAGCAGAAGCTTCTGCACCTCGGGTCTTGCCTTGTGGAAACCCAGAGCTCTGGCTGTGGGACAGTCCATGAGCCAGGCAGCTCCTACCAAGGTGCAGCAGAGTGAAGCCCTGATAGCAACAACCCCCAAGATACATGGCCTTCTCAAAATGCGGATAATGACAAGTCTTGGTGGCACAGCTATCTGCACAGGCTTCTTTTCTGCCCTCAATGAAGCTCCTTCAGGATGCTCCACGTGGCAGCAGGCAGCTTGGTCCTCTCTTGGCCTGAACTGTGAAACTACGCATGGTGACTTGCAAAGGGCAGATGCTCCACTCTGGATACTCAGCACACCCCAACACAAGAGACCCTACAGACCACAGGATCTCATAGACTGGATGTGGCATCACCTTGAGACTAGAAGGGACTTTGGGTGAAGACAGGCCTGCCCTCCAGTTTCAGGTAGGTCAGCTATGCTGGCATTGTCCTGTTTTAAAGTTCTTAGAAGACGAAGACCCTTCTCCAGGCAGGAAGATCTTGAGTCTCACCTGAATCCTCCTTCCTGCAGCTGAAGCCTCTTCGTCATGATGCGCACCATGATCATGGCAGAAAGATCCATCCTCCACCTTCTCAGTAGATTTGAAGACTTCTCCTGCCTTCCTCTGCTGTCCGTTCTCCAGGATAAACTTCAGCACCTCCTGCTGTCAGGGCTCTGCTGATGATTGCTCATCTCAAAACACTCTCCAGTCCACACGATCCGTATCTTTCCGGAAGTGCTGAGGCTTCGGGAATTCCCTTCCCAAGGGCTTCCCCATTCACAGCCATCCCATCAGATCTGCTCCGCTGTGCCAGGACAACACTGAGCCAAAAATCACCACACAGGTTTGTGGGGTTCCAGCACTGCAGCACAGCTTGCCCAGGCTCATACCCCGGAGCAGGGAAGGAGCAGCACCCAGATGTCCCAGAACAGGGCTGATGCTTTGGCCAGGGGCACAGGGTGAACTCTGAGAAAACCTTCAGCAGCCATCCCTGCACTCGTTTCAGCTCCTGCTATCTTGCTAATGGTTTCCTCAGCATCTGGCTGGGGTACAACACGGATCCAGATGGAGTGTTATCCACTGGTATTAGTACAAAGCCTAGAGCCCTGGAATGGCACGGGCTGCAAAAGCAGAGGCAATCAGAAGCCAAGTGTTTTCTGGCATAGCAGGTGCAGCAGGTAGCTGTGTCTGTGGGCTCCTGCCAGGATCCAGGTAGGTTTCTGGTGGAGCTTGAGAGTTCAAGAAGCGTTTGGACAACGCTCTCAGGCACAGAGTGAGATATTTAGGCCTGTCCTGTGCAGGGCCAGGAACTGGACTCGATGATCCTTGTGGGTCCCTTCCAGCTCAGGAGAATCCATGATTCTAGGAAGAGGTAAGCACAGTGAGGGAGGCAGGCAGCCCCTGGCACCCAAGACCCTGACCCTGTACAGCACTTCCACAGCCAGCTTTGCAGCCCAGTCCCACTTTCCTCTCTGCAAAAGGTTTCAGGTTTCTTTTTGTGATGGCTCAAGTTTGTTGTGAACCAGAATTGAAGTGCTGAGCTGGAAAAGCTGCTGGTTTCATTGCTCCTCAGAATAGCAGTTCTATTTCCTAAGCCTTATTTATAAACTGCTGCTGTTTGGGGTTTTTATGACAAAGATAGTGAGTTCAGGAAATCAGCAGTGGTTTCTCTTATCTGGAGCACAGCCACACGAAAGAGGGAAGAGAGTGTCACACTCCAGGAGCCTGTTCATGGAAACTAGTATCTCACTGCTTTGCCCCTTGAGCGCCAGATATTTATAATCCCTTACACTTCCCCTTCCTGCTCCTTGCTGTCACCAGCTCCAAAACCTGCTCATACCTTTCACCCCACAAAAGGACTAGCAGGGAAAGGCCACCTCTCTTCACTTCCATGTGTAATTCACTGCTCACACATTGCACAGAACAACACAGAACAGTTGCAGCAGCTCAAGTTTTCCCCAGCGGACCTTCCCACCTACTGGTGTGCTTTGTCCTGGCCTTGGGAGTCCCCCCATGAACCCAGGTACCCCTCTCATTCCAGCTCAGGTCCACACAAACCCTGGCATGCCCCACACTTCTTGGGCAGCTCAGAGCCCAGAGCAGGAGGGTGCAGTGAGGAGCAGGGGGTGAATGGACAGCACATGGGGCACCCAGCTGCCCCAGGGCAGGCAGACCCCAGGGATCACAGTGGTTGCAGCATAAGGACATGGGCACCCACGGCGGCTCCAGCTCCCTAATGCAGATTGCAAATAGAACAGTGAGACATCAGCAGTACAACCTTCCAAGGCATTCCCAAAGGAAGAGAAGGTGCTTGGAAGCCCAAGGAGATCTCAAGATCTCCGAGAAGCCCAGACACCGCTGCACAAACTGCAATACAGAAAAGATGTGGAGTTACTGGAGCAGACAGGGCCAAAAAACGAAAGGACTGGAGCCTCTTCTATATGAGGAGAGGCTGAGAGAGCTGGGACCCTTCAGGTTCAAGAGGTGTCCATTCCCTGCAGCACAGAGGACAGATGATCTCCTGGCCCAAGTAGAGGAGCCCAAGGAGGCAAAGGACAAGGCAGGGATGCCACAGCAAGGTTTGTCAAGCTGGAAGACTTTAGAGCTCACAGCAGGCTGCCTTTGCCTGTGAGACTTGTGCTCCCTGTCCTGCCATCACAGTGAGTGCGGGCAGCCCCAGTGAGCAGTGCAGACCTTTGCAGTGATTCAGACCTTGATCTGCAGGTTTGGAGCAGCTTTGTTCTAACGCACTGCTCCAGCCAGGCCACTCCAGGGTGCAGCCACAGACTTTGCCACATCCCAGGTGCAATATCTGAAGGCAACTGCTCTGGGGACAGCACTCGAGTGGGTGCCCTGAGAGAGCAGCAAGTGCATTCAGCTACCAGAAAAGCTACCTGTGCACAGACCCCCTCACCTCCCTTGTCCTCCCCTTCCCCCAGCACCACCTGGTCCAGCACACACCCAAAGCTCAGGAACCCAAATGCTGCACAGTCCAAAACATTCCTGAGCAGTGACACTGGGTCACCCAGGCACAAGCTCAAAAGCATTCCCCTGTGGCCATGAAGCAGACACAATGAAACGTGCTGAAATCGAGATGAACCCATAGAACATGCATCTGCCATGTTGTCTCCAGTGAATGGTGATCATTCCAGGAGTGCCTGCAAAGCCTGTGTGCTGTGTCACCTGCTCCCACACCTTGAGAAGGAAACTGCGTTGCTCATACAACTTTGGGAAAGGGGATCTTAGCTGGGAATGCTGCAGAAACCTGTGCAGCTCCTCATGTGGGGAGAGTAGCAACAGCTCTCTGCTGCCTTGGGCTGCTTTGCAGGGCCCACATCCATGCTGGACCTTGCCAGTCCTCTCGAGTCCAAACCCAGTCCAAATCCTCCTACCTGACAACAACCAGCTGAAAATGCCCAGAAGAGGCCCCAGACACCGGCAGGGCTGCACTGCCCTGGACACAACGTGGCTCCTGCTGTTTCTCCTCACCTTGGTTGCTCCAGCCAGGTGCTCCTCTTTGCTCAGCTCTGGGGGAGCTCAGCTCCTGAGGCACAAGGCCCTTTGAACTTCCCATTGAGACTCTCATGGCTGAAGCACAGCTGGCAGGGGACGGCAGTGCCACCAAGGTGGAAGCTTAAAACTGGTCCAGACTGCTCTCCAAGGCTGAGGGTGCACTGCGTGAGATATAGTGGACCAGATTAATGCCACATATCCATAGCAAGAAGGAGACCTTGCTTCCCACCCAGTGCCATTCTTCCCTGCTTATCAAGAGCTCCACAGCTCAAGAGGTCACTAGATGAACTCCTGTGTGTGCTGCTGGAAGTCCCTAAAGCATCAGATAACTACACCAGTGAGAAGGCAGTTCAGCTGCCTGCAAACATGCAGCCATGGAGCACAATTCCATGTGTTGCTTCCTCAGGACAACAGTAGCACAGCCACCTCACTCCAAGACACGGGAATGCTTTCACAGTGCTGCTGAAAAGTGCAGCACAACCAAGCCACAGCCAGGAACACAGCAAGAGTTGTGGTGGCCCAAATCTCACCCTACACCTCCACCTTTATCCCATGTGAGAGGCCTGTAACTCCATGAAGAGCCTTACACTGGTGTCTCCCAGGGACTGCAGCTTTTTAAGGTGGATTTTCCCATTTCAGACCCTCAACTTTTCCCTAAACTCGTGTCCCTAAATTTCATGTTCTCAACTTGCACAACTTCCAACTCAGACCTTGCCAAGGCCAGAACTGGCAGCACCTGCAGTCACTGGTGTCAGGAAATGAGATACTTAAAGGGTGCCAGCATATGACTGGCACCATCTCATGTCTCTGCTGCGTGCATCAGGCAGACCCCAGTGACAGGAGAACCTCAGGGTCCAGCCTTGGCCACTTCTCCACTGAGATACACAGGAGCACCCCTTGAGACAACCCCCTGTGGTGGTTTGAACCTGAGTTGATGGGCAGTTGTTTAGACCAGTAAATCTTCTCGAAATGCACAGATTTAAACCGCGTGGAGAAGCGGAAACTTCCCTTTTGTGTTCGAGCTCCCCGCGGGGGGAAATGGCCCCCCAGGCTCCATCTCTCCCCAGGCCTCCCCTTCTCTGGGGCACAGGGGGCCTGCCCCCTACCAGCTCCTCCAAAGAGAACCTTAGCAGCAAGAGAACGCCTTCAGAGCCGTGGGCAGCTGAAAAACAGCTAAAAAACAACCACAGGCTGCTGCACAGCCGAGACCACCCGGAGCGGCCCCTAAGGACTGGAGATTTCCCTCCCCACCCTCGCGAGGCCCCGCGCGGACCTGGCGGGAGCCGACAGAGCTTTCTGCAACCAACGTAGCCAAAGTCGAGCTGAGGAGCCAGCAGCATAGAGGGAAGGAGGCTTTTCTCCAACATAAAGCCCAAAGAAAATCATGGCAGCTTCAAGGTCGGAGGGAAAGAGAACGTAAGTCCTGGGAGACGGAGCTGAAGATGGCGACGGGAAAAGAGGGCGGAGCACGCCTGGCACGAAGCTTAAAAATACATTTTGCAGGCCGTGGTGNAGAACACGCTATGTGTGGCCCATGCTGGCAGTTGTGGGAAGACTGCAAAATTCATGGGAGAGATGTTTTTCACGACAGCAGAATTTCTGGGTGCCCTTTGAGCAGTTTGGAAACCATGTGAAGCAAAAGAAAACCTTTTTTCCTTAAATAGTAGAGAGACTTTTAAGAGCTGTAATACTGACCAAAATCATAGTTTGTTATCCTTTGTGTGAGTTGGGTAAAAAAGGAGAGGTGCTGGAGTAAAAAGGGGGTTTTGCTTTAATTTCTTATTATTTCTTTTTATTTTTAATCCTGTTAGTAATAAACTTCTTCATATCCTTTAAAGTTTGGAGCCTGCTTTGCATTCCTCCTAATTCTTATCTCACAGAAGGTAAAAGATGCGAACAAAACCACTACACCCCACCATGTACAACCCTGTCCACAGACTCAGCAGCACAGAGAGATGGATGGGGCAAGTGGAGGAGGGTGGGGAAGGAGGCAGGGATGCTGCTCCCACTCCTCCTGTACCATACCTATAGCACCAACTGTCCCAACACCAGTGTCCCTGAAGCCCAGGCAGGAGGCTTCTACAAACTACAAATGCCTTTCACAAGCACACAGCACGGCCGGGGCAGCAGGAGGAGGGTTTCTCTCCCCACCTGGCAGTCATCTACTTCCACCAGCTTGTCTCTTACACAACAGATGCCTTCAGCAGTCAGTGTTCCCAAAAAGGGCAATTGAGTTTTAATCCTGACAATGGCAGCAGCAACAAGAGCTGTTCTCCTAACATCACATATGCCAGTAGCTCCCATGGATTTCAGTGGATGCTGGCCAGCAACGTGCATTTTCGGGTAGCACATACCTTCAGTTTACTCCCAAGAAATGAATAATCCACTTAAGCGTCCACACCGTTTTCTTCACGTGAAAAGAAAACCTGTGCACATGAGAACTGGCCTTCCTTTGGCCACAACCCCCTTTGCTCTGGCTGATCTCCACGGACACCGCACCAGGCCAGCAGTGCTGCCTGAGCCACTGACACACCACCCTGGTGACACGACAAGATGACTAAAGCTCAGGCGGCCAGCAGCAGCAGGGCTGCTCGGTGAGATAGGCACAGCTATGCTTCTCTCACCACAAACATCAACAGATGTTTTCTTCTGTATTTCTAAGATCAGAAGCAGGTCCTGCTCCCTGTCGGCTTTTACTGTGATAAGAAGGAGAATGGATGACGCAAGAAAAAGTTGTTTCTTTATTTCTTCAAAATAAAACAAATATTTTCATGTGACTGGTTTGAATGACCTATCAGTGAAATCCCTGGTTTAGTTGGCAGGTTTTATTCTGCTGAAGTCTGGCCTAAGAAGAAATGTCCAGCTCCAGAAAGATGTTGTTGCAGATGAAGGAAACAGCAGTGTCCTGCCACAAGTACCTTCTCCCCAGAACTGTCTGCAGCCTCCCGGGGTTGTTCAGGCTCTGTCAGAGGCACTTGAATCAGCCTGTTGCCAGCTCTTTCTCTTCTCTCTATATCCAGCAGTTTCTCACACAGCACTGACTCTGTCCTGTCCTACCCCAACCCAGTGGCAACTCAGGGACCATCATCAGCCCACAGCCTGAGCCAGAGGCCAGCAGAGCTCACCTCTGCTGCAGGTGGGGGCCAGCTGGAGAACAAAACCCAGGGGCTTTTGTCCCAAAGCCCAGTGAAGGGTCTAGAGGAGAAGCAATATGAGGAGCAGCTGAGGTCACTTGACTTGTTCAGCTGGACCAGAGGAGACTGAAAGCAGAGCACACTGAGAGCTACTCACAAGGGGCAGTGCAGGGGCAGCTCCGATCTCTGCTCCCTGGGACAGGGACAGGAGCCAGGGAACGGCCGGAGCTGGGCCAGGGCAGGCTCAGGCTGGAGATCAGGGAAAGGTTCTTCCCCCAGAGGGTGCTGGGCACTGCCCAGGCTCCCCAGGGAATGGGCACGGCCCCGAGGCTGCCAGAGCTCCAGGAGTGTTTGGGCAGCGCTGCCAGGGTGCCCAGGGTGGGATTTGGGGTGTCTGTGCAGGGCCTGGGGCTGGAATTGATGATCTTTGTGGGTCCCTTCAGCTCAGGACATTCTATGAAGTCCTTGCTGCAGGCTCAGCCCACAGCCACCATGCACAAAACACAGCCACACACGAGAGGGTGTGAAGGTCTCCTCTGACAGCACAGGCTTTGTGGCTTTGCCCTGGCTTTGGAGGAGCTGGTGGGGGGCAGGTCCCCAGGCAGCACCAGGGCTGTTCCAGGGGCACAGCCCAAGAGGAGCAGCTCCGGCTGCAGGCAGCCACAGGACTGGCACAGCTGCACGTGGCCGTGGCAGAGTCAAAACCCAGTCATTGCAGAGCTGAGATCCAGCCACCCAAACAGGCTCTCCACACGGGACACTCTCCACGCTCTGACGCCTATGATGCCAATCAGGTGACAACAACACAATTTGTTTTCAGGAATACTGAGCTAGTGAATAACAAAAATAGGAACCTGACAAACAGGTCCCAGCGACCTGGATCCCAGGCAGCTCTCCCAGGACAAAACTTTCAGTTGCCCTGAGTCACGCGCCCTGATCCTCCCCCGGCCACGCGATCCAGAGCTGCCGGCACCCAGCCCATTCATGAGCTCGCATCTTCCCAGGGCTTTGCTGTAGTCCCTGCTCAACACCTGGACTCATTACTGGAGTGGAATAGTACTTGGGGATCCTAACGCAGTCAGGGGAGTGAGAGGGGCAGGTGTGACATTGGATGTTGCAGCCATGAGGGTCTGGAAATACCAGGAAGAGTTTTGTTGCTACATCAACCCTGAAAAAACAGCCACCGACATCTCAAAAGGAGGTTGCATAACATGAAGGAAAGAGAAGGCAGATAAACAGCAACAGCTATTCCTAATGATAATGAAAGAAACACCACTCCACAGCCCCCCCAAAGACTCACCACCACAGCCCTGACTACCCCAAACTCCAAATGCAAGTCAGCTGCATGAGGCAACAGCAGACCAGAGAAACGGCCACAGCTAATCTGCCCCAGCACAGCAGTGATGCAGGTGCCTGGAGATAACAAGAAATAACCCCAAGCCTCTCTGGCTCCCTGCCCCAGAGAACACTGGGTCTGGCAGGAGCAGCACTTGAGTGAGAAAGCCCCACTGCTGTCCATCTCCGCTGACCCCACCACCACACCAGGTCCTGGTAGGAATGGGCAGCAGGACAGGGCGTGGCAGGGGGACCCAAGAAGAGGCAGTCTGGACCCATGATGAGACAGGACACAGTAGGCTTCCTGCCAGAGAAACCACAGCCCTGCTCTGTCCACCTGTGCCTCAAAGCCAGCCTGAGGGAAATCATGGTGACCAGGACACCCAGAAAGGCCATGCAGTGATGACCATAAGCCTGGGCAGCAATGTGAGCTAGGCCTTGGGCAAAGCAGCTTCTCACCGTGAAGCAGACCTATGGGTCACTCACATGAGAGGGGATGACTCCTTGGCTTGTCTTTAGAAGGGAAAGAACATGCTGGGGGACCTGGGCAGGACAGCCACGGGACTGATGGGACCGTGCAAGAGCAGAGCCCCATGACTTGGCAAGCGGACCATCCCTTGGACACCAGAGCCAGCTAGTTCATAGTCTGTGGACCACAGACTCCATACAGAAATCTGGAAAACTCCCAGGTGGAAAGGAAGAATAGAAGTGAGAAACACCAACAGAGCACAACCAAGGCCTATGCAGGCTGGTGGCTCAGCTGTGGCCAGCAGCAGGACAGGGTCAGTGCCTCAGTTTCCCTGGCTGCAGCAAGCCACAGAACTGTGCTGCGGAGGGATGACAGCATGGGGAAGAGGTGAATGGTGACACACGCACCACTCCTGCTGAGGCAGGAGCTGGTGACACTCATGGCCCTGCAGCATGTCAGAGGCTCTGCTGGCAGTCTGGTCTGGCAGGCTGCCTGCTCCTGCCACGCTCAGAGCAGCACCTTTGGGTCGGGCTCAGGCTGCACATCCATGGCTGAGTGGTGCTTGGGCTGCCAGCCCTCTCCAAAGCAGGACAGCTTTTCTGTAGTCAGACCCTACATGGAGGCCCCTGAGGGGCAATAAGTGGAATCTCTGGGCAGAGTGGGGGCAGGCAGCTGGGTAGGCTGGGGCTCAGGTACCACACCACCTGTACTGGGGCTGGCTCTGCCACAGGACAAGAACCCCTTTGGGCCTTTGAGGCTGACGTGCAGCCCACCCCAGCCATGGTACACGCCTAAACCCAAAGCAGCTGCCCTGGCAGTGGTGCTGCCAGGAAAGAGCCAGGATGCAGAGCAGGAGCTCACCAAGTGCCAGCCCCACTCTGCAGGGCATCAGCGAGGAGAGCCCGGACCCCACTGCCCCTCCTGCTTCCTGCCAGCATCCCAGCCCCACAGGGACATCCAGGGAAGCACAAGGTGCTGCCGAGCTTGCTCTGGTCACTCTCCATAAGACCAGGAAACCAGGAGCAGTGAGCAGAGCAGGAAGCAGGCCCAGAGGAAAGCAAACAAGAGAAAGCAATTGAGGAAGCTCGTGTCTAATTCATGTGTGTCTCAGCCAAAGTCCAAAGCAGGAGGCTCTTGCAAAGGACACTGGAAAAATTCCAGTGATGTTATCTGCCCCCACAGAGCAAGATTAGCCCAGAGGAAAAAAAAAATAAGTTGTTTACAAGCTGGGCAAGCCAGCTTGGTGGTTGGAGCACACAGGGTGCTGGGATCAGCTGCATCTGCCACTCCCGGGGGAGCACCAGCCCCTCCTGCCTGGCTCTGGCCTCATCACCCTTGCACCCTTTAGTGGCCCGAGCAGGTGAGGTGCTGCTGAGGGGCAAGTGGGCCCACATCAGTGCTCAAGGGAGCTGTGTGCCCAGCATGCGTGTGCAAGGAGCTCGCACACCCACCACCTGCACATTTGGCAGGCTCCCACGGAACTGAGAGGAGGCCCAGCCTTCCCATCCTTGGCATCCCAGCAGGGTTAATGGCTTCCCAGAGCTGGCCCTGGGCTGCAGACCAGTCCCTGCACCCAGTGGGGCTGTCAGGGCTCAACCTACCTTTTGCCCCCTCCAGTGGGCTGTTTGCACCCCTTGGCTCTGCCTAGCACCTCCTGCCATGCAGTGTTTCCATCTAAATGCAGATGAGAATCACAGGCTAATGTAGCACCTGGATTCTGCTCTCCCAGAGGACCCTTTCACCAGGCAGAAGTCAGGGAGAGGAGATTTGAGGGGTCAGTTGGGTGAATGCTTGTTGAATGCTTGTGTGGCTGCTGTGTGGCTGTGCAGTTACTTGTGCCCAGAGAGGAGCCACACCTGAGCTCTTTGCTTTTCCTCCTTAATATTTGGGGGGTTTTTTAATCTTCATGAAAAATCTTTCCTGCTGCACACCCATAGTTGTTCTCAGAGAAACCCACACTCATCCCATCTCTCTCACCTAAGAGGCATTTGCTCAAGGAAGCTGGATGCTGGCATGAGCCTGTTCCTGCCCTACATGCACTGAGGGATGGTATGACAGACACCATGACTGTGCTGGGCAAAGTTCTTCCCTGTAAATCACCTGTGGGGTGACATCTCCACAGACCCAACACCAGGCAGGCAGTATCTGGGGCACCTTCCCAGGAGAGGTTGCTCTGCCCTGCTCACAGCCCCAGGGAGCTCAGATCTACCACACCTTGCTGGGCCATGCTGGTACCCAAGGCACCCCAGATTACCCACATCCTGCCCAGTGAATGGTGCTTGTCACCTTAATTGTCCATGTCAGACCCATCTGGGGACAAGAAATAGGTTTAGCAACAGGGTATCTCAAAGAATTTGCTGTTGGCCAGTTCTCTTTGTCAGAGATGCCTGTAAGTGTAACTCAGTGTCAAGAAGATTAATATTTAATTTAACTTCTAAATCTTGCCTTGTTGACATACTTATTTAAAGCCAAACTGAAGAATTCCATCAGAATTTGCTCCTGGTTCAGTATTTATAGCACCATAGTCTCTGCTAGACTTCTCAGCTTCAGAGCTGAGGTTTGCAAACTGCAATGGTCCTTAAACAAAAAGTGACAGTGCATTGCCCCCCCTTCTCATCTCCTGGTTGTCAATAAACGGATCTGCTGGGAAAGCATTAGATGTGCAGCACAGACTCCCTACGATCCTTTCAGATCTGGTGCAGAGACCTACAGCAGCTGATGGTGAACATTTGATCAAAGTGTATGTCCCAAGATAGTCAAACATTAGGTAGAAAAACTTTCAAGCCCTTGGCAGTGCAGGGGGGGGCAGCAGACGTGTCCCCAGGAAGGACTTAAAGGAATCAGATTGTGGCAACCCTTCCACCAGGAAGGGAAAAGCAGGCCCTGTGGGGTGGGCAGCGTGGGCTCTAGGACTCTCCAAGTCCAGCAGACCTGTTTGGCCTCCCTGTGCCTGGTTTGTGGCCCCTCTTTCTTCAGGAGCCTGAACCACCAGCAGGGAGCTGGCTATGGGCTGCTGAGCTGCTGTAGCATCTCCACCACCTTCCTCAGGGACCCCTCCTGCTCTTGCTTTTCCAAGTACCCAAAACGTAGGTGCCACCTCGGCATGATGGGGACAGATCAAGTGAGGACAGAAGGTTTAGGGAGAACAAGGCAGGTGGGAGCTGGTTGCTACCACATAGGAGGACTGCCTGGTGTTCAGCAGCTGATCCTTCCCAGCACTGTGTGCCACTGACACTCTGCACCCCTCAGGGGACAGTGAGTGCTTTAGCAATCCAGCTCTGCACTCATCCAGCCCAAGATCTTCCCAAATGCCACAGTCCACCAGCTGCTGGGCCCACGGGAGCCACTGCAAGCCAACAGCAGGCAAGAGGAGCACCTCGCCTGATACCCAGCATCTTCTGGAAAAACAATACTTCAGGAGTACTTTGCTGTGGTACAGCAGAGAGCTGCGAGGAGGTTAAGCTGGCGTGGAGGTGAGTTATGCACACAGGCCCACAGCGAGACCCAGGTACAGCTGCATCAGGCAGTTGCACCTGATGGATCTCAGTTAGGTCACACTCCCACAGACTTCCAGCCTCCTACTGTGCATTTCTACTCTCTGTCCCTCCGTGAGTGGGGACTGCAAAGGGGCTTCTGCTGGACATTTGTCCCTCAAAGCCAAGCTTCTCCCCCAGCATGAGATTCCAAATTGCTTTAGCACTTATCCACACACCCCAATTGCTTTGAAACCTGCAGGAGCTCTGTAGGACCAAGCATTGACTTAACTGGGCATCCAGGAGTCCTTGAATAATGGGAGTTCTCAGCTTCTTCCATGTACACCCAAACACATAGCTCACATCACTACTCAAATTCTTCTGCAGTCTCCATGCAAAGGTACCTCACACCCCACAGCTGAGGCTGGGCTGTAAACTGAAATGCACAGTGAGAATCATTTGGTCTGAGGTAATTCCCTAGAAAGTCCTTTACCCACTCTCCATTCATCACTACATCTTGCATTCTACAAAGCTCTTTATAAAAATGTTCTTCCCACCCCCCGCCCCAGAACTGAGCATCTCAGACTCTTGCGAAAAAGATTTTGTACTTGAGATCAGCTGCAATTAGCAAGAGCCAGTTCTGACACATGCAAAACCTTGCAATATAAGAGTCTTTGCATCCCTGCTTACAAAAAGCACATGCCTGTGCCCCCTCTCATGCCTGGGGAGCTTGGAGGCAGGATTTTACCACCGGAATACCACTGGAGGTGCGCAGTCAGTGCATGATGATCAGGGATCAAATACGTGGAGGGAACATCTCACATAAACCAAGTCACAGGTAACACAGAGCCGTGCATCAGGCTGCCTCCTAAGAGGGAAAAGAGAAGATCTGCAGTGTGCTGGTGGTCAGATCCCTGAACTGCTGCCCACCCACATGGATGCTTTGACCTGGGACACAGACACATGGGCAGTGCTGCCACATCCCCAGTCATACCGAGGCAAACTGGTGCCACTGGAGCAGCAATCTGATTAATTCCCACCCTGGGTAATGCACCCTTGATAACACAGGGCTGATGATACCAGTACAGCCAGCCTGGGGAAGTCCCATGTCAGGAAGCCATGAATGACACACTGCTGGAGGTGGCTCATGGGGTGACTTCAATCAGGGCTCACTGACCAACGGCCCAAGGGCTCGTTCTGGCAGTTTATCTGCTTTCCCAGAAAGGCCAGTCTGTCTGTGGGCTGATGACAGATGGCAGAGCAGAGGGGAGAAACACAAGCCTAGGGTTAGATGGGTCACACACAGTGTAAATATGGCTGCAGTGGTTTGGGTCATTAATCCTCAAGGCCTCAGCACAGCAAGGACCCACTGGTTGTTCTGGGCCAAAAAGAGCAGTGAGAGAGATGCTACCAGAACTGGTCAGCCCTTTCCCAGCTCTGCCCCCCAGCCACCAGCTGGGCAGTGTGAATTGCAGCAGGCCAGTCTAAGCTGGTCCCTGTAAAATAAAATATTACTGGTTCAAGAACAGGAAGCCCTCAGGACACAGAGCACAGGAAATTGGCACACACGTGGCAAACATGGAGGCTGTGGATCTGTGGACACCTCTGCCCACCTCAATGCCTCCCATCCTCCCATCCCCCTGTGCCCTTCCATTCCTGCAGGCACTGGTTCTTCTCAAACACCCCAGGTCATGCTGGGGAAACATCTTGGGACAATGGCACAAAGCTGGCACATTAACTCTATTTCTGGTCAAACTATTTTCAAACTGGATGAGTAGCAGATTGGTCTTACTCTTCCAGGAGAAAGGGTATGAGTGAGGATAGAGATAGAGAGGACCTTCCCATTTGTGTTCAGCAAGAGTGTTCTCTCATCTCCTAATTTGTTTCCAACATGAAGGGCAATTTACCACCTTTGGGGTCTTCTGTAATGCAAATGCTGTGGAGAGCCCTTTCCCACCTGTTACACCTGTCCAAGAATTCCTGCCCTTGCCCAGGTCTTGCAGGACACACCACACCTCTCCTCCCAGTGAGAGATGTTTTCATGGCTGGATGCCTCTGAAAAGACAAGGGCAGACACTCCCCTAGCATTTATTCCTCACCTGGGTGTGCATCTGCATGTGAAGAACTTGTAGGAGGCGGGTATATGTATGTGAGCGTGTGTTTATTCATACTAAAAATGCATTTGTCAAAATATCTACAGTTAAAAAACAATCATTACGTAATTATATTGAACAATTAACCAACTGATTCATCAGCTAGAGGCTCACCAGCAACACCTGAAATCTATCCCATCCACTTAACAAGGCAGAAGGTGGCACAAACAAAAGCAACTCCCAGAATGTCCTGGAGATTTACAGCCCTGTGCTCTGTCCTGGTAAGAGAAGACACTTTCCATTCCTGGCTGCTGGCATCTCAGAGCTGAAGGCTCCCAGATGTTATCTGCTCTGAGCTGCTGGTTTAAAGTGTTTTGATACAAAAATATTCCTTATAAGTAACCTTCAGGTCAGTACTTTGGCTCAGAACTCACCAAAGGTGCCCATGCTGCCTGACTTAGTCCCTTCCTGGTAGTATGTACTTAGACCTTTCCTCTGCTCACCAGGGTCTGCAAGCACCATGAACATGCAGAACACTTAAAACTCCACGAAACAACCTGCTCCAAGCCAGCAGAAAAGATCTGTCTGTCACTACCAGAGCCGTGGTCTGTAATGCTGTGGTTAAGGGTTGTCTGGGAGAGGACAGAGATGAAGAATGAAGTTGGGGAAGCAAGCTGAATTTTGTCATTCCCTGCCTTCCAAGCAGGTAACTATGCAACACGAGCAAAAAGAAGTCTCTAGGTTCCTTCAAAACACAAAGCAGACGAGGAAAACCACCACTGTTCTTTCATACACTACTGGAAAGCGCCACATCCTGCAGAGAGCACCAGAGCTGCTGTAGTCTAGGCCCATGGTGATATAATTTGGCTAGCACAGCTCAGTGGGTGGGCATGTGGGCTGCACCGCGACCCCGTGAGACAAAGCTCACCTCAGAGGTGAAAAAGACACTGCTGCAGACAGTTGTGCCAGCAAACCCCTGTGTGTAACACCCTTAGCACCATCTGTGTTTGGAAGGTTGGTGCATCCTTGCTACGAAGATGCTGCTGGCTGAGCAATCAACCACCCAGCTGATGCCACCAACTATTCTTGGCCACCAATCTTGGCCCTGGGAGCACCTGACAGAGGTGCATCCTTCAGCGTAAACAGGGAGCTCAGCACAAGCTCCGCAGTGGGATCTGAGGCCCAGACAGCCAGTGTGTGAGCGGGTACAAAGACTTGGGCAGCGGCACCGTGAGGAGGACGGCACCGGAGAGGTGACTCTAGAGAGGTGACGGTGTGCCGTTTGCAGTGTCAGAGGGATACACTG
>VZRQ01000115.1:102936-114333 GCA_013397975.1 Machaerirhynchus nigripectus | reverse complement strand
GGGAGCCGTGCCCGAGCCGCTGTCATCTCGCAGGGACCTGGAGCCATGGCCGAGCATATGATGATGCCGATGAGCCACGGAGGCGCCGGGCTGCAGAGCTACCGCATGGGGGTGAGCGGGCTGCAGGGACCCCCGCAGCACGGGCAGCATGTGCTGAGGACGCTGCCTGCCGCCGCTCAGATGATGCCCTACGGAGGGGCCGGCATGGACGGTGCGATGAGGCCGAGACCCAGCCTCAGCGGACAGATGGGCCACCACCAGATGCAGAACGCAATGATGTTCAATGGCCCAGGTCAGCAGCAGCAGTACATGGGGCCGGTTGGCACCCAGCAGCTCATGGCCAGCATGCACCTACAAAAACTGAACACCCAGTACCAGGGCCACCCGCTGGGCATGAGCAACGGGCCCATGGCAGCTGGTGCCCAGCAGTACAGAGTGGGGCCGGGCCAGCACCCAGGCATGCAGCACATGCCCTCACCAGCGCTGACATTGAATGTTATGGACACTGATCTCATAGATGAGGAGGTCTTGACATCCCTTGTCCTGGAACTGGGGTTGGACCGGATTCAGGAGCTGCCAGAGTTATTCTTGGGACAGAACGAGTTCGACTTCATTTCAGACTTTGTTAGCAAACAGCAACCCAGTGCCATCAGTTGCTGAGGGGCTTTGAGCTCCTCCTTGTGTCTTGGTGGTTTTGAGTTTGTTTCTAAGTTTTCCCCACCTGCCATCCTCCTCCCTTCCCCTGCCTTGCCCTGTCCTGGATTCCTGCCCTCCCCGAAGGGACAGTCATCGGACACTGGCTTGCAATGGATTGCTTTTCTCTTCTGTGTGTTTTCTCTGTGTGGGAGTTCCTGGAGAGGGGTTTGGTGCACCCCAAACAGAGAGCAGATCAAGAGCTCCTGCTGTAGAACTGCCTCTAAATGACATTAAAAGGATTTCTGGCTTAAGTAGAAATAATGGACTTATGACTTTCCTCAACTAGGCTTGGAGCACAAGAAGCGATAGGCAGCTGGCAGCCCTGCTGGTAGCTGGATTTGCTCATGGATTCTGTGGTGCCAGTGGAGCTGAAGGATCCTGAGAGAGGATTGTCTCCCTGGTGCACGGTTTGAGCCAGTTTACCCTTGCAAACATGGGTGGGGTTAGTTATTTGTTGGGATGTTTTACTGTGACAATAAATAGGTCTTCAGTCACGTCTGTTCAGCTCGGGAAGGGGCACTTCCCCATAGCAGGCTTTTTTCTAACTCAGAAAAATAAAGTATGCCTTGGGGAAGGGTGTGCGTATGTGGCTAAATGTTCATCTCCGTGGAACTTCAGATCTCTGACCTGTACTGCTAATCAGCTGTAAAGTTTACCAAGTGTTTGAGGTTGATTCAGGCATGAGGCTTAAAGCTGCAGTCTGGCTCCACTTTTTTTCCACCTCTGAAACCAAATAAAGACCATGTAACTGTATATTTCAGTTCTAATCTTATTTATTTTCCTGTGATTATTTATTTGCAAGGGCTTCTTTTGTTATTTGGCTTTGGGACTGCTGGGAAAGATGCCTGGAGAGTACTGCAGCTTTAAGATGCTGGCTTTGGGAAAAGCAAGCCTGGGATAGTTTTCAAGCTGCTCTGCAGAGCAGTCACTTCAGCTCGAGATCGTTATGCTGAACGCACAGGACTCTAAATCCAACACCTTTCTGAATGTGATAAAGATGACTCGATTTCCAATTCCCTTGCTCGGAGAAGGTGAGATGTAAAAGCCGGCAGGATTTGGTTTCCTCCGCCGGCTCCTGTTTCCAGGCGCTGGGGAAGCTCCGGTGACTCCTGGTTGCTGCTGCCCCCTGGTGCTGCCGGCCCCTGGCAGCTGCCACTCGGCGAGTTGGAATGTACAGATGGATTTGCGAATAAAAGCTGAACTATTTCCCGTGTGCGTTTCTTCAGTGCCCGTCTCCGGACTGGGGCAGTGTGGACCGCTGGGAGAAGTGTTGCCTCTGCTCGTGCTGGTGGGCTGTGGGCCCGGTCGCTTGTGTCCCCCACCTGATACATGAGTTGGAAGGATTGGGTTTCTGGTTCAGTGCTTGGAACTCAGTCCTTGAAGTGTGGCTGGGATGACGAGATGCTCCTTCTCTGTACTGAGGAGAAATTACAGATGTGGATGGTGTTGCTCTGCTGCAGAACGGCTGCTTTTGCTGGCTGACCCAGGTCATAGAATCATAGAATGGTTTGGGTTGGAAAGGACTTAAAGACCATCTAGAGTTGCTTGGACAAGTGGGTGGTGACTCCTTCCAGACTGAGTGCACATCTGACAGCTGGGCTACAGCTCTGCTAGCAGCTCTCTGCTGCAGTCTTCTGTACCACAAAGGCTGTAAAAATCAAGACAGCCTTTGCTCTCCTACTCTTCCAGGGCTTAGCTTTTTCTTTTAAAGGGTTTCCAGACAGTTCCTTTGCAGAGTTCAGGGATATTCCCAAGTGTTCCTGCCCTGCCCTGTAGTAATGGGGCTGTGGATGCTAGTACTGGAATGGCTGAACCACTTTGAACTGTCCGTCAGTGTTCCCTGGCCTTCTTTGCACAACTCAAGACCAGTTGTTAAAGTCCCATCCTTTTGGTGGCTATGCCTGTACAGTCTGAAGAGCTGGTCAAAAAATAACTGGTGGGGCTTTTGTGAAGGTGGGAGAGCCCTGCTCAGGCTGCCAGCTCTGTGGCAATGGGCTGCTGGAGACCTGGAATAACTTTGTTGTCTCTGTGCAGCTGCAGGTTTTAGGTAAACAGTGAGGAGTTGGCAACCTCAGAATAAAAGTAATCCAACCACAAAATAAGCATGTTCTGGGCTGCCAGTTCTTGCTTGGGGGGGGTGCAGGCTCTGTGGTACACACCACCGTGACCCACAGTGTCCCAGTTACAAGTGGGGAGCTGTGTCCAGCCCACAGATGAGGACTCAACTCAGCAACTTCTGCAGAGCTTTCCCAGGAACACTTTCTGTGTGATAAGCACTTGGCATTTGATGGCCAGAGGAAGATGTCTGTACATCCTCTCAGAGGGCTGTGCAGTGCACTGGGAAAGGCACTGTTGATTTAAGTCAGAGTGTGGGAGCTGATAATACCAGATAATACCAGAGGTGTGGAATGACTGGGGGTTCACAGTCAGGATTTTCTTGGGAGTCTGTCCCAGCAGGCTCAGATGAGATTATTTCAATGCTTCTTGATGCCCCTTCATTTCCCCAAAAAGACCCTGTTAATTGTGGTCAGTCTCTGTGATTTTTCTAGGCCAAAACCACTTATCATTTCTGCTAGTGGCCTACTGCTTCTGTCTGGACAAGTGCTGTGATCACCTCCTTTGTGATGCTTTCATAGTTTAGGCGCGGTTTGCACCCCTTCGTGCTGCAGGCTCTGTATGCCTTTTATCAGGGACACAGGACCTGCTACAGCAGCACAAGCTGCAGCTTGCACAGCTCAGGTCTCCCTTTCCACTCAGCTGTGTGGTGCATCCTGCCTGCCCGGGTCCCCTGGCAGGGTGATTGGCCTCACACTGTGAGCAGAGGTGCCAGGTGGCACAGTGGGGCAACCCAGCAACCTGGGTCTGCCGGTGAGTTTCTCAGAGGTCACCCAAAACATAACAGGGTTGAGTTCTGATTTTCCCATCCAGCTGGCACTGAGCCCTCCATCCCACACCAGGCAGAGGAGGGCAGCAGGATGGTCCCCAAAGCTCTGCTAGGGGCTGACAGGCACTGCAGCACACCTCACACTGCTGCTGAGTGACAGTGCCCGTCAGTTTGGGAGCTTTGAGGAAATATAAGTGAACTCCTCACATGGAGAGTTTGTGTTTACAGGCAAGCACCTCTCCTCTGAGGTACCAGGAGATTATTTTCTGTATTGTGGAAGGAGGAAGGTTCTCAAACCCCACCTTGTCCCCTCACCTAGACTGGATCCTCTGTAATGCTCCAAATGAGTTTTGTAGCTGTTAGTGTAATGTCCAAGGCTTGAGGCAGCCTCAGGGAGCAGGTGAGTGTGAAAGCACAGAAAGACAAGGCCTTTTTCCACATCCCTGTCTCTGACCACATGCTCTTGGGGTGATGAAGTTTGTTGGTAGCACAAGGTGATGCAGAGCTGCAAGCTGAAAGTCTGGTACTGAGCTGGTGAAGGACCTGCTAACAGCGAGTGCCCAGGCAATAACATCAGCAGAGCCTGGTAAATACAAAATGATGGCTAGAGGGTTAATATTCCTTGACTTCACACAGTGCTGGGCTCTAAACTAGCTACAGCCACTCAGCAAAGATCTTGGAGTTACAATGAGTGTTCCTATGAAAAATCTCAGCTTGCTGTTCAGGAGGAGCCAGACAAGCAAAGGGAAGGCTAGAAAATCATTAGAAGAAGAATGAAAAGTAAAATCAAACAATGAATGCCCTACAGAACCAACAGACAATTCAGCTGCATCCTGTGCACCGCCCATGATGGTGAATTGTCAAAAAATTCTGATCTGTTTATAGATAAATGATAATATAAAACTAGAGAAATGGTAGAGAAAGAAGAAACAACTGAGGCAGAATAATGTTTCTCAAAGGAAGCCACTGAAAGCTTGGTACTCCTCAGTCAGGAAGAAGCTGAGCAACAGAAGTTTGTAATGTAAGTGAAAGGGGAAGGTGACAGGGAATTGTTTTCCACAAGTGTGGTGGGAGATACCTGTTGATCTCTGCAAATTTAAGTAGCAGAGGCCAGGGTCAAACCCAAGTGAACAGAGGTGTTTCTGCACGCAGTGTGTAGCTCACTGAAGCTCTTTCTGACAGCATTGGGAGGTACATGGACACTCAGGGATACCTGAACATTTCTGTATGACCAAAACCACTGACCTATGGCTCAAAAGATCTCCCGAATCAAAGGTTCCTGACTCAGAANTTTTTTTTTACTTCATAGATACATTTTCCTTCAGTGATGTCTTGTGCCAATGAAAGCCACAGGGGAGAAATCAAGGTCTTTGTAAGAAGCTTAACCTCTCTAAGCTCCTCTTCATTTTAAACCTGCCGCCCCCTCACTTTGTTCGGTGTCTCCAAATTCCCAATCATTTCTTGTTCATTTTCTCCACATTAGTAATGATTTTGTAGCTCCTGAGATGTTCCCTCCTGAGTGTCTTCCTGTCCAGGAATCACTGTGTGTTGTAGATCATAGACTGTGATCACCTTTTCCTGCCCTGTCTCTGGCTTTATGGGATGGGGGAGGGAACAGCACTGGTTTAAGCCGTAGATGTGTCGTGGATTTCTCCAATGCTATAATTAGGTCTGGTGGTTCTATATTTCAAATATCCATCACAGAACCACAGAAATATTTAGACTGGAAGGGCCCTCTGGAGACAAGGCTCTGGCCCATGCTTGCTGACTTGCTGTTTCATCTCTCAGGTGTCTGGATCATGGGGAAGGACATCACAGTCAGAAAGAGCAATGCAAGGAACTCTATATCACTCCCCAGGGCCAGGCAGGCAGGCTGGAGGCCCTTGAGGATCCCACTGTGGGGTATTCCCACGGAGTATTCCCACTTTGCTGAACCCAAGTCCCTACTGCAGCAGGGATTCCCAGGAGCATCCACGTGTCTCTGCATGAATAGAGATTAGGGAAAGTAGCTCCTTGCCAAATCCAAGTGATATTCCAGAGACAAAGTACTAAGCCCACAGTAAAAGCTTTGCGAGTGACTGCTTTCGCAAGCATCTGATCCCAGCCCAATTCCCAGATCAGCCTTTGCCCTGAAGAAGAGGGAAAACAGGGATCTGCACCTCAAGTCTTTGATAACATGCTGTTGTTTGGAAAGCCAGTGGTTACACTGTGGTCCATCTCAGCAGTATGTGCATGCTGAGGGGCTCTTCTGGGGCATGTCGTTGTTCAGCACGTTACAACACTCCCGATCTCGATGCTGGTTACAGTCTGCCGTTAGGTTGCTTCATAATTGCTACACCAAGGTATGGACCAAGTCCTGCTTTTCCTGTTTCAACTGTAAATCCAAAAGTCAGTTGATTGCAAGGCACTGTAGTGAGTTGAGGACAGTTTTGACAAGTCAGCCAAGTCCCGTGTCAGTTGTATGTGTGCAGCTCAAAGGCAGCGGGACCTTTCCATGTGCAGGGGCTGTGCTGCATCCTGCAGCCTCCGGATGGATTATTATTTCCTTTCCAGGTTTGCCAAAAATATCCCTGGGTTCACATTTCCAGGGAATTCTGCAAGTTCAGCCTGCTACAAACATTCATGACCTGCTCATGACCACTGAAATACCAGGGGGGTGAAAAGACCTCAACGCAAGGGTTTTCTGATCTCCCACGCTGCTGGCTCTGAGCCATGGTCCAACCTCGCTGCTTCAGCTGTGTTTGGTGTGCAGAACCCCATGGAAATCTGGCTCTCCCTGCATGGCTGAAGAGCTGTGTGTCTGCCCCATCCTCTCCCCATCCCTCTGCACACCTCTGCCTTTCTTCAACAGCACAAAACAAACTCCAGAAGAGGACAGAGGGTTTTATTTAATTCTTTAATTCTCCGCCAAACCCCTGTGCCAAGGGTTTTGCCAGGCACACTGGCCTTCTGTGCCAGAGCCACAACCAAAATCCATCACATCCCTGCAGGCAGGAGAATACAGGTTCTGTGAGCAGTGCCAAGAGCAAACCTGGTTTGTCAAGAGAGCACAGCTACATAAGGAAGGAACAGTGGTTTTAATAACTAAACCTAGCTGTAGCTTCCTCTGGAAGGGTTCAAAAGAGGATCCCAGTGTCCCTGAAGAGGAGCTCAGCACTGCCCACAGAGCCTCTGGCCTGCTGGGGGAAAAAACAGGGAGGGAGGGAGAGTGTTGCCCAGCATCCCAACACAAACTGGGTAAAATCCAAAGAAAGGCATCTCATGGAGATGAGATTTGAAGGTGCCTATTTCTCTTCTTTCACAGGTGTTGGGAGGAATGGGTTAAAAGAAGAAGACTGGTGAGGAGGATTGTAAAGGCTCAACTGACCTTGCAGATGGGAATAAACTTCGATAAAGCAGTGTGAGCAGCAGACTGGTGTTCCTCCAGCACAGACCAAGTTTGTGTACCTCTTCCTGGGTGTTGCCTTCGGGATCCCTGGGACAGCTCGGCAGTGGGAATAAATTTGCTCTTTGTGCTTGAGCCATGGGTGTGTGGCTGACCCGGCTGCCTGCCTGTGCTGACTCACACAACAGGGAAGCAAAGTTAGCCCAGGCTCCAAGGCTGTGTTTTAGACATCTTGGAGCAGCCAAATCCCACCTCTAGTGTGTGGATGAAGAGAACACTGCTGCTTGTTCAGCAGGTTGGAAAGACAGAGCTACAAGTGCTCCGGATTTCTACCCATGCACCAGAGGTATGTGTCCCTTTGGACAAGCCCAGCGGTGTCACAATTTAAAGGCACGACTGCCACAAATGGCCAATTTCTCCTGCAAAGCCTTTGTAAGAATTCAGGGCTGTGAACAGCACCAACTGCACAGCCAAGGGATTTAGGGCTGAATTAGGTACTCACTGGAGTTTGACATTTCCAAAGAGTTAGTACAAGCTGTCGGTACTGGAGCATGCCTCCAGCAGATGGGCAGCAAGACCTGCTCTATTCACTCCTGTCTGAAGGATCTCTGGGTGAGCTCAAGGCAGCAAAAGAAAAGCTGCAAGAGTCCCTGCCCCCCTGCGAGGGAAGGCTCGGCACCGCAGGCTGTTTATAAATAGCCAGTTTCAGGAAAAGGCCCTTTCCGTTCTGGTGTCAGTACGCTGTAAAGAATAAACAACTTTCAGAGCTGAAAAAAGCCCTCCTTATCTTCCCATGCAAAACCTGCCTCCCTGTGCTCAGCAAGCTCCAGTATTTAGGGCACAGCTGGGGTCCCCTCAGCCAACGGGGAGGCAGGCAGGAGACCCTGAGTCACATCCTCCACAGAAATGTTTGTGGCAGTTTTGACGTGGCCACCAGGCAGAAGGCAAGCTCGTTAACACAGGATGTGCAACCAGGGCTCTCATTTCTGGACTGCTGACCTGGGTTACCTGGGATCTCAGAAGAACAAGAGGAGCTGAGCATGATGGAAGAGTGCCCAGGGTGTGAGGGCACAGCCTCTCATTAAAGAACGTTACCACACTTCCACAAATCACCTGAGCTGGACTACGGGCTAAAATACATAGTATTCCAGAGGAAAAACAGGTGAATACTCTGCCAGTGTGAGACTGGCAACAACAGAGTTAGGAGCAGTGGGAGGGAGCCTGCAGCTTCTGCTCTGAGCACTGGGCAGCTCAGCCCAGCAGAGCCCCACAGGAACTTCTTTATGGACTCCATCTAACTCAAAACAGTTCTCAGACCTCTCTAGTGAAGACACAGTTTCTGGAATCTTGGCACTTTCTAGAAAGCACGCCCTGATTTTTCCTTTTGTCAGCATCCCTGGGAACCCAGGCCTACTCTGATGCCCAGTGCAAAGGGGTTGGAAGGGACAGGGGAGGATTGTCATCGGTAGGGGTGGAGGGGAAGCAAAGCTCTGTATATAGCTGGGTCCAGTTCCACGGCAGCATCTTGAAGTCAGCTCTTTGGAGTAGCCAGTGTAAAGAGAAGAGTACGGACGGGGTGTGATCAGCCTGTCCTCCCCATCCCAGCACAGCTGTCCCCAAATGAGGAGGGACGCTCAGGTGCTGTGGAGTGATTGCCTGGGGGCCATCGGTGGTGACGCCGCCCTGGTACAGGCACCGCTAATCAGCCGTGGTGCTGACAGAGCCGGGGTGGGCACGACGGGCCCCGGACCCCCAGGGCCACCCGGGACCCTCCAGGGCCACCCGGGACCACTCGAGGCCACCCGGGAACTCCCGCGGGGCGCTGCTGCCCCCTCGCGGCACGGGGCGAGAAGCACCGCCCGCTCCGGCCCCGGCGCCGCGGGAGCGGGGAGCGGGGAGCGGGGAGCGGGGTGACAGGTGCGGGGTGCTGGCTAGGAATATAATTTTTGAGGAATGAGGGTTATTTCTTCTAGAATACTTCTGAAGCTGAAAAGCAAGTTCCGGATTGTTAATGCAACTTCTAGTTTTTTAATGCTCTTAAACAGAGTAAAATGCATTGCCTTACTACACTAAAATGTGTAGTACTGTTTACTGGGATTTACTACATTCTATTTCAAGTTAGTTCCTGTCCCAAGTGGTGCCCTCTCCAATGCTGGCCTTCTTTGTAATAAACCCTATTTGTGCTCACCAAAGATTTGTTGAATTTGAACAAGTGTTTTAACAGTTCAGGACATGAAAATATTTCCCTCCAGGCTGCTTCAATCCAACCAGGTCAAACCAACAAACTGCCCACATGCATCAAATTAAATAAATACCTATTTATACAATCACAGAATGGCTTGGGTTGGAATGGACCTTAAGATTCATCTCGTTCCAACCCTGCTCCAAGCCCCATCCAACCTGGCCTTGGACACTTCCAGGGATCCAGGGGCAGCCACAGCTGCTCTGGGCACCCTGTGCCAGGGCCTCCCCACCCTCACTGGGAAGAATTTCTTCCCAATATTCCATCTAACCCTGCCCTCTGGGAGTGGGAAGCCATTCCCTGTGCCCTGTCCCTCCATCCCCTGCCCAAAGTCCCTTTCCAGCTTTCCTGGAGCCCCTTCAGGCACTGGAAGGCCACAGTAAGGTCACCCTGGAGCCTTCTCTTACTCTATTACACAAGTTTCATCTACGGCCCTGCTCCGTATTTACCATAATTTTGACCTGTTGTGGATGCTTCTGGAATTAGAAATTTGTTATTTTATCAAGCATTCCTCAAAGAAATATTTACGCTCTTACTTGACTCACACATACACTGACTTCTTAAGTTCTTACAGGGCATGACCCCTGGTTTTTTATTCAAAGATTGGACGTACTTTCCTTAAAATGCTACAACTCCTGCAGCAGGGAGCAGAAAGGGATCTTCTCTTAAATTCCTTTACTCTTGATTTGCAAGCATTTGCATTATTGCTGGTGGGATTTCTCGGTACTGGAAGCATGGCTCCTCCTCACCCCAGGCCAGGCTAGGGCTCCAGTTTGTCCCCTGCAACCCTGGCTGGGCTCGTTTGTCCTGCATCAAGAACAGAGCACCCAGCAGGGCCAGGGAAGTGACTCTGCCCCTGCACTCGGCCTTGGTGAGGCCACACCCTGAGTACCGTGATCAGTTCTGGCTCCCTTCACTTCAAAAAGGACGTTCAGGTGCTGGAGCGTGTCCAGAGAAGGGCAACAAGGCTTGTGAAGGCTCTAGAAAAGCATGTCTTCTGAAGAACTGGGTTTGTTTAGTCTCGAGGAGGCTCAGGGGGGAATCACATCGCTCTCTACAACTCCCCAAGAGGTTGCGGTGAGGTGGGTGCTGGTCTCTTCTGCTGTGCCTGCAGTGAGAGAACAGGAGGAAATGGCCTTAAGCCGAGACAGTGGAGGTTGAGCTATTAGAAGAAATGTTCTGTCAGGCATTGGGAGGGGCTGCCCAGTGTCAGGAAAATCCACAAACGCTAGAGGTTTATGTCCGAAAAGGAGACAGAGGAGTCCTTCAACTTTATTTGAATAAAGGGAGAGACTCCACCAAGGCACATGCCCACAACCTTTNCTGCTGTGCCTGCAGTGAGAGAACAGGAGGAAATGGCCTTAAGCCGAGACAGTGGAGGTTGAGCTATTAGAAGAAATGTTCTGTCAGGCATTGGGAGGGGCTGCCCAGTGTCAGGAAAATCCACAAACGCTAGAGGTTTATGTCCGAAAAGGAGACAGAGGAGTCCTTCAACTTTATTTGAATAAAGGGAGAGACTCCACCAAGGCACATGCCCACAACCTTTTCTCCCTCAAGGTTTCAGAGGGCGCAGCCTCCTTTTATCCCAAACTCCCGGCCACATGTTGCCCTCTTCCTTTCCCCATTGGCTGAGGTACAGGAAGGTACAGCCTTCCCGAACCGCCTACCACATAACCCCCTGACCCTGTCATTTTTCCCCAAAGTTCAGAAACTCAGCCTTGCGCAGACCCACTTGTCTGTTTCAGGAGCCAAACTGTCTGGGCTCTGTAACAAACCTCCTGCCCAAAGTCAGTAGAGACATTAAGGCGTCAAAGACGTTAGCACCCATACCTTCACCCATCAAGTTATTTGTAAAGACATCAGCACACATCTTTCCTATCCCCAGGGAGGTTGGTGGAGCCACCACCCCTGGAGGTGTTCAAGAGCCGTCGGGATCTGGCGCTGGGTGATGTTTTAGTGATATAGGGGTTACAGTGGCAGTGCTGGGTGGACGCTGGGGCTGGATGATGCTCCAGGTCTCTCCCACCCTTGACGACGCCGTGGTTCCTCGCTCCAGTCCTCTCACCCCTCATGCCAGCCGCGACCGCGGCTCACCACGCCTCCCCTCTCCCCTCACGCCGGCAGCGCCCGTGGCTGCCCGCGCCTCCCCTCTCCCCTCACGCCGGTCGAGCCCGCGGCTCACCACGCCTC
>VZRQ01000115.1:87628-102385 GCA_013397975.1 Machaerirhynchus nigripectus | reverse complement strand
GATGCCCGGCCCGGCCGAAGGGCGGGGTGAGCGCTGCGGGCGCGCTCGGTGAGTGTCTGTCCCTGTCACCGAGCCCCCCGTTCCCCCGCGGCACTGGCACCCCGGCCAGTCCGGCCGCTCGCTGGCGTTGGACGTCCTCAGTTAGAGGCTCCGGGGGCAACAGGAGGCCGAGGTGTCACCGCGCTCGGTGACAGGAATCTCGAATGGGGATGAGAACGTGCGGCTGTCCCCCTCTGTGCTGGCAGCGTCCTGCTCCCGGGCAGGATGTCCCTAAGGACACGGTGTTGTAGTTTCTTGGCCACGTTGGTTGTCATTAGAGAAAGTTACCGGTATTGTATGATAATCATAGAAATCTCAGTACTGATCGCTGAAATGCTGCTCATTAAAGCAGTCACGTCCAGAAGAGTCTTTGATATAATCCTTCCTAAGGATACAGCCTTTGCTAAAAAAGACATTGACTGTTCAAGTGCTCATGCAAGTTTTTAAGGGCAAGATCAGTTGAGCGTGTTAGTTCCTCAGAAAGCTGGTGACTTCTCTGATGATACAAAGCTATTTATGTTACTGGAAATGCTTTGCTCAGTCGTGTTCATTTCCCCTTGGTGTAGGCATTGCTGAATTGCTTCAAAGTTTGCCAAATAGCATGGCTTGCTGAGTTTTTTTCCCTTTTTCCCCCTTTTTATTTTTTCCATTACACTCCTTTCTCTGTTCCACGGGATTTCTTTGAGCCTCCTGGTCTAAGCAGCTCAGCTGCTCTCTCTCATAGGACAGGCTTCCGCTGTCTCATGACCTGCAGCCGCCCTATCTCCATGCGCTGCTTATCTCAAATTAAACAAATAGCCTTACGGTTTTATCGAGGTGGGTGGGAACGCACAGTATCTGACTTAGTGTTACAGTAGTTAACTTTGTTACACACTAGATAAAAGATTTCCATTCAAGCCTCAGAGAAAAAGATACATTGAAGCCTTCTTTCCCTATGAGGAAAAGAGCAGGCAAACATTATGCACAGCTGAGTGTTACTCACTTCTTTGGGGAGTCTCTGTGGAGTGAGCATTTCACACAAGATGTACAGGAAACCGGTGGCCTGAGCTGGCAATACTGTTGTTTGCTCAGTAAGGTAACAGTCTTGCAGCTAGAGCAGAGATTGAAGTGTTTCAAGAAATCTTAGCTGTCACATAGTGAGTATGTAGAAGGCTCTACAGCCTGAAATTAAAAGGACTTAGAGACAGAAAGCTGTTGGCTGAGGGGGCTCTGTGTGTTGGTGCATACCCCCTGTCCAAAGAATAAAGAGCTCCACCCTCTTCCTTTCATTTCCCAGACACTTTTCCTCTCATTTTGTGTAGAGTGTGTGTGTTGCTGCTGGCTGAGGTAAACTAAGCAAAGCGAACTGCTGAACCTGGCTCAGGGC
Source organism: Machaerirhynchus nigripectus (assembly GCA_013397975.1). Classification (NCBI taxonomy): domain Eukaryota; kingdom Metazoa; phylum Chordata; class Aves; order Passeriformes; family Dicruridae; genus Machaerirhynchus; species Machaerirhynchus nigripectus. Next base: position 100,980 of record VZRQ01000115.1, on the reverse strand, counting down.
AGGATAAGACAGCACATTGCCTGGCCTGGAAATGGGACTGTGCAAGAATCTCCCCATGCGGAGAAAAATAAGTCCCAGAGTGTCTGGACATTATGGCACAAATGCTGTTTGCCAAGTCCTCGGCATCCACACACAGAGTGCAGTCCGTGTGCCGTTTGTCACCAGCTTGACTAGGAATTTTTCTGACCTTCCTGTGTCTGACAGAGCTGTGAAATATGTGCAGTCTTGCTTGCTGGAAGCCAAGCTCAATATATGAGGAGCTGCCAACCAGCTCTTCACTGTATAACCTAATAGAAGTCTGAAATTCTAGGTGAGAATACACTTGGTGGATGTAAAAGCTAATTACTGGCTAATTACTGATCAACTCATATTGCAGCTTTAGCTGAGCTGCACTTGTAAGCCACTGGACATCCCTTTAAAAGAGGTGGCCATTGTAGGGATCTGATGCTTCTCCAGCAACACATTTAATCAACTGCAGAGGCTCCAGGCTGAAAGCAGAAGTTACGCGAAAGGGTGTCTCTGAATTGGAAGAAACTCTTGTTAAACTCGTGGGATAATTCAGTTCAATTCAGTTGCCTGTGGAACTGTATTAAGGTGATCCTCCTTGGCCTTGCCTCTCACTGCATGGTGCAACAGCATGGATTTCATGATCGATTTGGGACGATCAGTCTTTGTGCTGCTGTTGTAAGTGCTGAGCCCAGCACGTCAGTAATGATAAAAACTGTGCTGCTGCAGAATAAAGTAGATCAGCTTCTTGATCTGTCAAAAAAGTATTCTAAGGTAGAGGGAGTGGGGAGAGAAAATGTACTTGCTTTTCAGGTGGATTAATGGTTTGATGTGATTCATTGTGTGGTTTCATGATCATGAGTGCCTACACAAGGAAAATAGTGGGGAAACATCAGAGATAAGGGAGAAAGAGGTCTAAAATATCTCTCTGCATTACAACATGATTTCAGATTGACAAAGCCCAACTGTGAGGTGCACATTTCTATCTGTTTTTCTTGAAAGATTGTTTGTGCCAGTATTGTGAAAGGTTTGGACTATCATGAGTAGAAAAAATCAGGTCTAGCGGGGGTTTTTGAAACTAATAGCAATGCTTGGCATTTTCTTTTTATTTTTTTTAACAGAGCACTAATAATTAAAGTAACTTAAAAATAATGTAAAAGTGGCAACACAGCATAGTGAAGTTGTTCTGCAGCATAAAATACTGAAATAGCAAGGCTGGTGGAAACAGCTCTGTTAGTTGGTCTAAAAAGGTTGAGGAAGAGCAGTGCACAAGCTTTTAGCTCCACTGACTTCTCTCCAGGGTACCTATGCCTCACTATTACCTTCTTGTCTGAAAGTCAGTTTGTTAGGCTGGATCATGTATAGGTAGGGATGTCTAAAATACACTTTGCATTTCACAGAATCCCAGAACTGCTGCGTTTGGAACAGACCTCTGGAGTTCAGCTGGTCCAGCCCCTGCTAAAGCAGGTTCCCCCTGAGCAGGTTGTGCAGGATGGTGTCCAGGCAGGGTTTGAATATCTCCAGGGGAGGAGACACCACAGCTTCTGTGGGCAGCCTGTTCCAGGGCTTTGTCACCCTCTCAGCAAAAGAATTTTTCCTCATATTTAGATGGAACTTCCTGTGTTTCAGTTGTGGCTGTTGTCACGTGTCCTGTCTCTGGACACCAGTGAGAAGAGTCTGGCCCCATCCTCTTGGCATCCACCCATAAGATAGTTGTATATATTTAAAGCAAAGAATTTAAGTGTTGCCTTACTAGGTTAAGTCAGACATTGAAATAAATTTAGCTTTTAGCTTTCTTTTGGGGAAAGCTAAAAGAATGCATTCAAGAAGGAATAAAATATGTTTGAATTTGTCTAACTAACTCCTCTTGTGATCTCTTTATCTTCAGCTGCTCAAATAAAGAATTTGATGAGCCAGCTGGGAACCAAGCAGGATTCCAGCAAGCTTCAGGAAAATTTGTGAGTATTAAATGAGCAAACATTGGTATAGATGTTCTTTCATTTCTGTCTGTGTTCTTTGGGAAAGTGGGTTACTCGCTTTGGGGAGATGCTTTATTAGATAAATTTAATACAGTCCTACAAACCTGGAATGACTAGCTGCATCAAGTAGTTTACTGGACAAATTAAGGTGTTTCCGTACAATTCTGGAGAAGCCATTCAAAACTTCTGGGTAGGAACAGTTCTTTCTATGTTGTTCTTCTATATAGTTTTTCTATAGTTCCTTTAAAAAGTAATAGTACTTCAGCCATGCATTAGAATTAACTGTCCTCTGGGGAGTAGTCATAGTAGCTCCACTCATGGTTTAGAAGATGTGAATGCCATACCAGGTATTTGGTCCTCACATGAAACCAGTAAGGAAAAACAGTAAGGAAGCCCCATAATTGGTGAAAAAGTAGCTTGTAGTACAGATGGATTTAGGCAGTAGAAAGATTAGCAATCGTATATGGCAGCCAAAATGTCATACGTAATTTCAGAAGAATAATATGCAGTGGGGGACAGTGTAGAAGACATTTAAACAGGTGTAGTTCAAACTGGCCCCTGGAGAGAGTGTACAGGGGCTCTCTGTGTCTGAGCATCTTTTACAAACTTGTGAAGCATAAATAGCACGTTAATGAAAGAATAATTTCTGAGGTCATCAAAGAAAACTTGAAAGTACTTTCTTCCACTCTCTATTCATGTGACAGTACCTTGAATCTCTGAATGCACAGTTATCCTGGTTTTTATAATAGCGATTTTTGAATAAGTTCATGACTTGTGGTGGAAGAGACACATACCTTATTTGAAGGACGAGATCAGAGTCCAGTTGGGAGAGAAAGGGATTTGTTTCCTTGAGCTGCTCAGTTGATTCAATCTCTGTTTAATCGGTAGATTAAAGAACTAATCACTGGTGACCAAACAAATGCCTTCCCATTTAACGTCACTGTAGAAATAATCTCTCCTCTTCGGGGTGAGTGGCTGCAACCCACAAATTGTCAGCTGCCATCCAAACTTACCAAAATGCATAGATGGTTTGTTCAGTTTACAAATATAGTACACATATACAATAATGGAGTCTGAATGCCTTGATCTGTGTGTCTGTTGGGCCAAGTAAGTGACTTTCACTTCAGCGTCTTGTACCCTTTGAATGCAAAAGAAATTGCTTCTGGTTTTAGTATTTTTTCTTCCTAGTTTATAGTATAGTTTTTATGTATTAGTATTAGATACTTCACAACAATAGCTTCATATTGCAGTGTTGTTGGAAAACAAAGGCTCAAGGGAAAGCCTTGCAATTCTGAAGTAGAAGCTGAATTGTTCTTCTTTCTGACCACCATTTTTCACAAAAATGAAGAATTGAATATCAGAGTCCCTGTACTTTTATCAAATGTACATTTAAGCAATGGAGGTGGTGGTTGTCAAGTGAAGAGTTAGTTACTAATTGGTACCGTAAGGAATTTACCCTAAAAGAGGGATTATGTTCACTGAATAAAGTTGTTTCTCTCTTATGCCATTGGAGAAAAAGGTATTTTTAAAACTACTGAATTATACTAGTTAGCAGGGAACAATGAGATTATTTGAATCTTTTTTAAAAAATGTAGTCCAGAGTCAAGTTGATGTTAAAAAAAACAAAGTATGTCTCTGATCCTTTAGGTTGGAAAAAACCTACTGTAAAGCTGTGTGATCTCAGAACCCCTATGTAGTCTTCATTCTGGACACAAAAATGCTCAGTGGCTGCTTTTTAGGTAGGTCTTGTGTAATTGCTTTTGAACTTCTATTTCAGACAACAGCTGCAGCACTCTGCAAACCGCCTTGCCAAAGAGACCAATGAATATCTAAAGGAGTTGGGCTCTCTGCCACTTCCCCTGTCTGCTTCTGAACAGGTAGGCAGGCAGAATTTTCTGGACATATGTCTAGATCACTCATTTCATTAATCTAGGGTGGACCACAACCTCACAAAGCCTGAACTGGCACAGCTGAAGAGACTGCAGCCTTTCGCAATGAAGGATGGTGGTGAAGTACAGAAACTCATTAAGCTGGCTGCATCCTAGCTGTTTATATGACTCTGGGAAGACCATGTTTTGGAGAAAAAGGTATGTATAAACTTTAATGTGGTATAAAACTTTGCCACATGAGAATAAGAGGCCGTAAATGTTTAGGGAGAACTCAGTGTGCAGCTCTGGTTTGCTGAGTAAATTTCTGAAAAACAGTCTTGTTTACATATTGCCTGGTGGTGCAAGGTAGTGTCTTAGGATAAGAATTCAGAGAAAACTGCCTGTCAGTATGAAATGTGAGCATGCCAGAAAGCTTTCCCTTGCATGTGATTTATTAGTGGTGGAGGGGGGGGGAAGCTGGCTCACTTTGCTTATATTTGAATAAAGCAAAATATGATGAGGCAAAGATTATGATTTTCTCTTACCAAATAGTAGTTTAAGTTCCTGCTCTCTGTGGGAAAGGGAAGGGACAGTCCTCTGCTGCTAGTGTCAATTCACCACTGCCTGCTTTTGGGGTACGGTTGCAGGATGATCTGGGGATGTGGGGCAGCAGAGGTTGTCTTGGTCAAATTCTGTATTTAAGGTTTATATGCCAGTTGGAAGCATGGGCATGTTTTGCTGGTTTGTTCAGCAAATATTTTTCAGTTAATCTTCTGTGGCGAACAAAATCCTGTCATGTGCATCTCACTGAATGTAGCCCAGGGAAAATTCAGTCAAAATCTGCAGGAGCTGGAATCAGCATGCTGAGGATCTGCTCTGTCAGAAGGGTTGTTGCTTCCAGAGGGTTCAGATGGAAGCTTCAGTGTATTATAAGGCTGCTGTAGTGGCTTATTATAGAAAAAATATAATTGAAAATATTTATTTCCTTGAAATGATTGTTGAATTGGTACAAGCTCATTGCAGGATTACAGTCCTGGAAATCGCACAGTTTGAGCCAGCTGTTCCAAATCTCTCTGTCAGAAAACATAGGAACTGACCTAGTGTTGTCCTTGGGACAAGCTTTCCCACAACTTCTTATTTCCCATCACTGGAATGTCACAACACTCAAAGATGTCCTGTGGAGGCTAAAAAAATAGACATTGTAAAATAAGGATGAAAAGGATTATTGCAACTGATGTATTTGGAGAAAAGATAAACTGAAATGGTTATCAGGACTAAGGTTGTTATCTGATCTAATAACAAAAGGCTTGTAGAGTGGCATGGTTGGGAGAGACAGCTTAGGGGACTGGGACAGTGGCTGTTACCATTAGCTCTGGAAGTGTGGGGTTTCCTGTATTTGTGAGAAGGTTAAGTACTATGAGGTTGGCCAAGTGAAGGAATGGAGGGAAAAAGCATCGTAGGTAACCAAATGGTATGTAGTTAAATGTGGTGAATTACTGGAATGTGATTAGAATTAAAGTCATGGTGTACTTCAGACTTTAAAACTAGGCTGAAATTGGAGAGCCTTGTTGCACAAAACTGTCCTGCATTTGGCAAGGCGTGGAGCATTGGTTTAAGGAATTAAAACACAGTGGGCTTTTGGTTCTATCCAGCGCCCCAGACCGCTGGCACCAAAAGATCACTGAATGCCAGCATTCTTTGTTGTTGTTGTTGTTATGATTGTTTTCTGAGAGTCTGACAGTCACTTTATAATGAATGGGAATGTCTAAACTCTTGTTTGTGTTTCGGTTCTTCAGCGCCAGCAGAGGCTTCAGAAAGAACGATTAATGAATGACTTCTCCACGGCCTTAAATAATTTCCAGGCAGTACAGAGGCGAGTATCAGAGAAGGAAAAAGAGACCGTAGCAAGGGCGAGAGCTGGCTCCCGTATCTCTGTAAGTATTTATGCGAATTTTGGAGTGATACAGTGAACTACGAGTCTTCTGAGAGATCTTTTACTTGCCTTCCAACCTCATACTTGTCTACTGACACCTTACTGAGTGCAGCTGAGGCCTTGGTGCAGTAGTTTTGCCATTCCAGGTGTTGGAAGTAATCTCTTGTTTCAGTGTGCTCCAGTGTCAGTGTAGAGGAGGGAAGGAATCCTGGTAGTTGCAAATGTTGCAGGAGATGAGATGGGGAGTCAAAGTATAGTGAATAGCAAAGTATTGCAGGCTGCTCTTCACTTGATGTCAGCCCTATGCTGTAAAATTTAAGAGTTCAGATGGAAGCTTACCACACCTTAAATTACACTCACACTGTGTTGCTTTATATTCCTATAGCTTCTGTCCTGCTAGTATCTCCAGTGTATGTTCACTGTTACTTTTTGACAAACCCCTGTGGCTACTAAGAATTCATAATAAAATGGCCAGTGAATGCATTTCTCTCCTATTGCCTCAGGGCTTTCTGCTATCTCTGCATCCTTAATTTCTGCATGGGAACACATTTATCCATTGGATTATGCTCTAAATTTTTTGCTTCCTGTTGGGAAAGGAGCTTACAAACATTGACAGCTGATCCAAGAACATAGACTGGCTGCTTTTGATCATTCAGTTGCCTCTGATGTGCAGAGACAATCTGAATCTAAAAGTTAAATCTAAAGATGAAGCTAAAACTAATCTTGCATAACCTGAGTTAAATCTGAAAGCTGCAGTGACAGTGGCATTCTCCAAGAATTCTCTGGACAGTATGTGCCTTGGTCTTCAAGATACTGCTGGTGATTTTGTGCGTGGTCCTGGTAGTGTGTGAGAGTAGTGACTCATTTATCTCTTCCAGGCTGATGAGCGGTTCAGAGAAGAACAGCTTGTTTCATTTGATAGGTAATAACTTCTTGTACTCTGGAGGTTTTCATTACATATAACAAAAGTTTTTATGGTATGATATGTTACTGCAACTCAGGCCAGGCTCTGCTGGCTGAATGCAAAGCAAAAAGAGTTGAAAAGCAATTATTACAGCACATGTAATATACTATGTAAAAAACTGCATATGACAGTATTTTATCCTTAAACTATAGATTGTGTGATTACTACCCTGAGGGGAATAGTATAGTACTTAGGATGTGGCAGCTGGAGCTCCTGGTGTTCTGGCCTGTAAACACAAGATTACCAGACAGGATTTCACTCACTGTGACTCTTTCCATAGAGAGCTGCATATTTATATCATGGGTTTGGTCATTCTCTAGCAGCCCAGTTGGAGCTACAGGAGAATAGCAGATGAGGCTGCCTAAAATTCAGAAGTCCTGGACATTGTGCACTGGCAAACTAATCCTAGAATGTGCACAACAAGACAGCATTACTGTCACCTGTCAGACAGTTGTACTGCTTCTGCAGTAACAGTGTGCCTGTGTGGTAGATGGCTTTGTAAAATGTTACATCAACTCTGCAGTGTAGTAAAGAGAGCCTGAGCCTCTCCAGAACTATCTGTGATTAATGTGTCAACTGGGCTGAAATCTGTTGGCCCTGTCTGTATAAATCCTTTCACTGTCTGAATCAAGAGACCATGGTTACCTGTCTCCTCCTCCCTCAGCAAACTGCCCTTCATCTATTCAGCTGCTTGGTGTGTGTCCATTCATTAGCCCTGTGCTTTCACTCTGAGCAGGAGTGAAACCCCAGGTGTTCAGTTATGCAGGTGCTGGGATGGGTTTGAAGACCTTGCCCACTAAAGCAGTGGGACCCAGAGGCTCCTAGCACAGTGAGAGACGATGGCACACAGCAGCTATTCCACGTTCAAAGCTGTTCTTGTGTGCTGTGTGTCAGAAATTTCTGCTTTTAAGATCTGCAAACCCTATGGTCATCTCAGAGCTGAATTACTGGAATGGTCAGCTGTGTCTGAGCTACTCATGTAGTTTATTTTCATTTCTTTAGGCACTTTTAAGACTTTAAAACTTACTATTTAGTGTTGTACTGAACACTGGACTGGTACAATGCCTTCTGGTGCGCTTCTCTATTGAGAAGATGGAGATGTTGCCCTTGAAGAACTTTTTAAGCTGAACGTAGAGATGGCCTTGTATTATAGGTGCTGGCTCCACTCTAATTGGTGTAACTTCTGCAGCAGTTGTGAAGAACCAGCTCATCAGGAGAGAGGTAGACTGGGATGCAGAGTTACTTGAGTTTTAATATCTCTTTTGGTGTGTAATTTAATTCAAAGTTCTTACTAGACTAATGAATTAAAATACTAAAACGCTGTAGTCTTATCTCCAAATGCCAGATAGGCAAGAATCTTTGAATCCAGATGTTTTTTAGGTGTTCTTCTGCTCTGTTAATGTGCTTGTAGGCTGCTCTCTATCAGAACTTTCACCCTGATTTCTCCCTTTTGGAGGGATGGTAAGAAGCAAGGAAGGTACAAGTATTTCTTTTAAAAAACTGAAATAAGCAGGTTTCTTCTATAATGCTGTAGATAACTGTTACATTCTAGAACAGGGTGTTCTATGCATGTAACTGTTTTCCAGTTTCTTCACATTGCCTGATCTGTCCCTTTTTTTCAGTTGTTGCAGTTTGTGGCTGTTGTCACAAATCAGTCCTGTCCTTGTACACAGTGACAGGGCCAAGAACCTGGGGGTTGTTCTGTAGGAAACTCTTGAAACTTAACTCATTTTGCCATAAAATGCAGCATGGAAGTACCTATAGCCAGAGAGAGACTGACTTTCCCTCTCTTTCTAGTGGTGAAGATTGGAATCAGATGCAGTCTCAGGAAGAAGATGTGGCAATAACTGAACAGGACCTTGAACTCATTAAAGAAAGAGAAACTGCAATCAGGCAATTAGAGGTGACCAGTCGATCCTGCACAGTTAACAGTACTGGGACATAAATCAAAGTAGTTGTGCACTGCTAATTAATGGGATAGGCTGAGGAGAGCTGCTGCTGGAGGAATAGAGTTCCTCATAGAGAGGTTTGATGCCAAGATAATCTTCCTACTCCTGTTGAAGGAGGTATATTTTCCCTCAGTGTTGATCCTTCAGAGAGGGCAGGAGCAAATCATGTTACAGCGTTCATACTGTGCTAATTGCTGGTGTGGTGAAACAAATACTCAGGAGCAGGAGTGTTGTAGGCTCCCGTGTTAATCCCAAGTTGCACAGGTGGTAACATCAAGTCAGCTCAGTCAGTGAATGCTGCTGTCTGTTCTGACCCTTTGAGTGATGGTCAGAAGAGGTACCAAGAGTGAGGGTTAGAAAAAATTGTACCCAGTGTTTGTTGTAACTTGTTAAACTGTTGTCTTCAGGCAGACATTTTGGATGTCAATCAGATATTTAAGGATTTAGCCATGATGATTCATGACCAAGGAGATATGATTGGTAAGTGTATTTGGATAATAAGAAGTTTTTTCTTGGTTCAGTTACATGTTTTGCTTACATGAATTAAATTTTTCAGTATTTTGCATTACAAGTATTGTATTTCTGGTTCTAATTTTTAAACCCTGAAGCGCTGAAATATTTTGCAATGAGTTCTCCTGTTTTTTCCATAGATAGCATAGAGGCAAATGTGGAAAGTGCAGAAGTCCATGTGGAAAGAGCCAGTGAGCAGTTACAGAGAGCTGCCTATTATCAGGTAAATTCTATGTGCTTGCTTGATTGTCTGTTTATAGTTGAGCAATAATGGAACAGGCAGAGCAAGACATTGAGGACTGCAGCACACCAGACTAGTTATTAAAACCAGCTCATGCAAGCTGGCATTCACTCAGAATTGGCTGCAAGGAATAATAAAGCACTTGAGTCAAAAACATGGTACTGAAATTCACCTCCTACTTTAGAGTAGTGAGAGTCTGGCCCTTCACACTCTGCAAAGCCAAAGTGTTTACCTGTCTTTGTTGTTGTTGTTAGGAGTTAGCAGAAGAAACAAGAACAAATCCTGATGTTGTATCCAACTTGTAAACATATCAGCCAAGACAATGACATGCAAAAGTGTATGCCCAGACTTGGGTAACTTCTGGTGACCAGGATTTGCAACACTTCTGTCCAGCTGCTGAGTTTCTATCCCATAGTCTGTGCCACTGTCCCATCAAATCTCTTGCAGTGGCTCTCACTGCCGTGTGGTAGCCAGTGTTTTCTGTAGGTTCCTTTCATCATCCTTGCCCCTGTAAGTCCAGCTTCTGTGAAGGGGTAAGGGTTCTGCTTTAGTCAGTCCCATTACTGCTGGGACTTCTGCTTCCACACAAGATAAATACTGGACTCTCCCAAGCTGTTACGTGGGAGGTACTGGAAGGCAATAAAATTCCAATGCTGTTGAGTGCAAGGGTGGGAAGTTGCCTTTACCATCTGGCAGCATGTAGTAGTATTCTCTCTCTCCATGGCTTCCTTGCCAAAGTTTGAGATATTTATAAATCTAAGTTTGGGAGCTATTGGACATGTTTTGCATGTGGTTTTTTTCTGGATGGAGAAGGAAGTGGTTATATATAACTACCCTCAAATCCTTAGGTGCCAAGTTAAAAATGTTTGGTGTATATGGGTGGACAGTAGTTTCCTGTGATGAATGAAGTGAGCAAAGCGGTAAAATCCAAGTCCAGTAACTGTACATGAAATCATTTAAACTGTATAAATGCAAGACCAAGCCCAAGTGGCGAAGGGGAGATTGTATTGGAGAACTGCTTAGGAGTTTGATTAGGATTACTTGAAAAATCCAAATAGCTAGAAAGGTTTGGCCTTCTCTGAGACTTGTACTTTCCTTAAGAGAAGCAACACCTGTCACATTTTGACTTAACTGCATCTCTTAGACCACTGCCCTCCTAAAATTAAAAACATTCATCTGTAGAATCATGGAGTTTAAGGAACATGTAAAAGTGTTCAGAGTACATTGGTTACTTCTCTCAAATAACTGTGGGTATCAAGGGCTCTTGTTCACCCAAGTTAGTAACATGAATGGTAGCCTTGCTTTTTCCTTTCAAGTGTTCCTGGTGTCAGTGGCTTTTTTTTTTCTTCTCTTATTAGAAGAAATCCCGTAAGAAGATCTGTATCCTGATTCTTGGCCTTGTTGTGGCCTGTATAATCATAGGACTCCTTATCTGGCAGACTACAAAATGAAATCTTCCCATGGAACCCAGTCTCACTGCTGAGATTTTTTCTCTCAGAGCAAACAGGCTGACTAGTCTCAGAGATGAATTGACCACCCTGAGAGAGCACAAGCTGGAACTACTTCTAGTAATAGATATTAGCAACTAATGTGCAGATAACTAGTATTTGGAATTAGTGAACCATGGAGACAGTATTTATCAGTTAATATACAAATTATATTGTTTTATGTAACTAAAATCTCATGGTTTTGCTTTCTGTAATGTGTTATTCCCTGTCCCAGCTGTATGCTGAAGTGTGATCGATAATTGGAGATGTCTTGTTTTTGACAAGTCGCACAACTTTAACATTTTGTATGTGTGGGTAACTTTGTTGGACTGGAATGAGAATGACATTCAAAGACAGCACACCACCAAGTCACATTATGTAAATCCAGCCGTTTCTAAAGTCTCTGGTATCTGCCCCATGGTTTTATTGTCTCCAAGTGGCTGTGGTTCTAGATCCTCTTGAAGAAAAGGATGTTGTTACAGATTTGAGAGGCAAGGAGGGTATGCCTGGATGATAATTTGAATCTCTACGTGCTGGTCATTTTAGCCTTGAGACTCATAACTGTGTTAAATTTTTTGGGTGTGGTTGGGGTTGTTTTTTCACCAAATGCATCATTTGAGGAGAGAATGTTCTTTGACTTAGAATTAACAGTGCAACCTCCTTAGACAAACTAGCTGGTTGCTTAGTAGTGGACAAATAAATCTCTTCCAATGCTGACTCAAGCACTAAGTGTAAAAAGTTTAGCTGCTCACTCACAATTGTTTTTAGAAGCTTCCAGGGAGAAAAACACTTAAAAATGAGGAAGTGGGCACCTAAGTTTACAAGCTAGCAAGATTAGTGAAGAGTGTTAGCAGAAATCTTGCTTCTGAAGAAGTGCTCTTGAAGCTCACTTGTAGTGTCCTAGTAAGTATTATGTGTGGCTTGTGAACATTTGGTATTTTCAGTTCTTTATGAAACAGAAAGTGCAGAAACTGGCTGAGTGAAGTGCTAGGATTTTCAGACTGAGGATGTGTGTGCAAATGAAAAAGATTGCTGGTTCCAGCTCATAGGGTTGGGCAGAACAAGCAGCCACTCCCCACTTCGATGTAGCTCTGAACTGACATGCACTGAGGGAACAGTAATCTGTCCAAAGCCCAAGGGGGGTGGTAAATGCAGCATACTGACCCATTTTGTATTTAATTCTTAATCCTTATTCCATGTCTCGTCTATAATAAAGTAAGTGTGAAAGCTGGGAAGGGAGTGCTCTCCCAATTGCACAGTGGTTTGCACTATTGCGCCATCATTCCATCTAATAATCATCAATAAACACTTTAAAAAGCCTCTGTCAGAGCTCCTTTCTCATGCAGTGTAGACTTTGGCACAGGTTTGTTTGCAGTTCCCTCTCTAAACTGAGTAGAAGACTTTACATCAGTACAGTAGTGTTCCCTGCAGCTTTAGTTCTGTGGTCCTTGATTTTTCAGAATGAAACGACCTGAAAGCACGGAATTCATTTCATGAGGACATATGCAGTACCTCTGTGCAGAGTGCTGCACAGTAGCTGATCCCAGAAAAATGCATCTCATACCTCAGAGCAGCATTGGGTCAGCTCTTGACTATTTGCCTTTTGCTAGAACTTGGAGCCACTGGTGGGCCTGTACCGTAAAATCTAACTTGAAAGCAAGGGAACTCTGTGTTGTTCTGCTCCTTTTTTAAAGTTTTCCATGGAAATGGTAGAAGCTATTGATTTGTGCATGCCTGCTGCCAGGCAGAGTCCTTTGGGTGTCACACTGCCGTGTAAGAACAAAAGCACTTAGCTCCTCACCAGCCTAAAAGGGAGCATTATTTGTAGGCTCCATCCTTCTTCTAGCCTGTTTTAGTCCTCTGGAAACTGGAATTGAGGACACAGGTACAGGTTGCTGAGCTTAGGGTTTCTGTAACTGCTCGACTCCTTTCTCCGCTCTGCTCATCACTGATCGTGGCGGTAGAACTGCTGCAGACGCTGTTTTTAACAGTCTTGACTAATGTTCCCGAGCTTGAAAAGTCACCGTCAGAAACTCCCGTGGCTGTAGCTACAGTATTCTGGCACGGTGTGCCTGGCTCTCGGATGTGTTCTACCGCTCCGGGGCTTGCTGGAAGCGTTCCGGGGAGCCCGGCTTCCCGTGAGAGCCGGGGCCGTGCCTGCGGCGCTCGGGGTGCGGGTCCGAGCACGGCCCTGGCGGCGTCCGACGTGATACCGGAGGGAGGCGGCGTTTCGCCAGTCCCGGCTCAGCCGTGTGTGCTCGTACCGCGGCCGTGCCGGGGCTCTGCTCGGCCACAGCCGCTGTCCCCGCGTTCCAAGGGCGGTACCGGCGCTGTCCCCGCGTTCCAGGGGCGGTACCGGCGCTGTCCCCGCGCTCCAGGGGCGGGACCGGCGCTGTCCCCGCGCTCCAGGGGCGG
>VZRQ01000115.1:71297-87232 GCA_013397975.1 Machaerirhynchus nigripectus | reverse complement strand
AGGGGCGGTCCGGGCGCGATCCCTCGGGGGGCGGGGCACATCAGGCCCCGCCCATCACGGCGCCGCGCGGAGCGCGCTGGGATCGCCGCACGCCGATCCCCGCCTCCCATGGTGCCCCGCGCCGGCTGAATGGGGCAGAGCCAAGATGGCGGCGAGCGCGGCCCCGGCGGGCGGCGGGTCCCTGTTCGAGTGCCCGAGCTGGTGAGCGGCGGCGGCCGAGGGGAATGAGGGGTGCGGGGCTGCGCTCCCCGGCGCCGCAGAGTGCTGGCCGGGCCGACGGGCTCCGGGCCTGGGCGCGGCCCTGCGGGTGCCGCCATCGACAGCGTCGTGGGGGGGCCCGGGCCCTCGCCGGGGTGCCGGGGGATTCCCGAGAGCTCAGACGGAGTACGCGATGTGGTAGAAATTAAATAGCCTGCTCAGGGGATGTCTCCGGCACAGGAGATCTGTCAGCTTGAAACTAGCCTGGGGTTTTTATTACCTTGCGTTAAGAAGTCAGGGCTGAGTGAAGTGTTGGAGAAGCAGCATCGCCACCATGCATTTGGCTGGGTTAGAGTCGTGGGAAAGCCCGCGTTGGAAGGGATCTCTGAAAATGCCCTGCCTCGCTCTCCTGCCGGGAGTAGAGCTTTGCGTCAGGGTATCCTTGTTCGTTTGTTCTCAGTGTTTTGATGCATCACTGAAGAGATCTTGGCTCTGCTGGCTTCTTAGGGTGCCAGGGCATTGGGATGGCTACCGCTGTATTTTAAATCGCACAGGCACACCACTGCACCTGAGAACTGGAGCAGTTTTGTGGTCCAACCCTGCCTGTCCCTGCAGAGCCCAGGCTGTCCCTGCACACTCAGCTGTGTTGTGCCTCTCAGTGCTTTGTGGTAGTGCTCAGTGCATGAGTGCATTTTGATTTAGACCTGGTTTATAAGCGCCTGCTTTAGTTAGTAAAGCCATTTAACCCTCTCATGGAAAAGAATTCGTCATTATTTTAGGGTCTTATTTGTGCTGAACATACACAATAATAAACATCTACATAAGACAGGATGGTGTTCCATAAGATGATGACACAATCGACTAGATAAAGCCAAAAATTATTCTGGATATTCCACTTGAAATTTGAAGTATCATCTATTCTATTTTTTTCCTAGTGTTTTTGTACAATAGTGATCACAATATGCGTTGTATTCCGTGGTGAATTGGAATGACTTGTACCTTTGAAAGCTGTAGATGGAGCAGCTGGGGAAGTACAGCTTGTGAAATGCTCGGTCTCAGCGGCTTGCATGCTATTGCAGAAGAATTCATAAAGAAATCCCATCTGGAGGGGAGAACTGTAACACCTGTAACTGTGAGGGCCTCTTCACGTACCTGTTTTGTGTCTTTAGCTGCAGCAGGGCAGGGTCTGACAGAGAGTGTTTCCCTGCCCTCGTTTGGTTCTGAAGCACGATCTCTTGTGCTGGATGAGAAATGAGGTCGGATCGTGGAGATGATCCAAACCCAGGAGTAAGGGGAGCATGTTTGGGTGCCAGGTCCTGTTCTGTTCTCACATTTTTAAGATGTTTTGTAATTCACTTATTGCAACCTGAATGTCCTTTTTGCAGTAATATTCAAAAATTGTTCTCTGGTACAGCAAAGTTCCTGTCTGGACTCTCTCCTTATACATTGTAAGGAAAGTTTTTATTTTCTCTTGGATGCTGTTGTATTGTTTGTACATTGTAATGGTTTTAGGGACCAAGCTGGGCCATTTGTGTGTTTGTACCTGTGAACTAAAGGAGTGCCTGATACAGTTTGATCTTGTCCAGTTGGCATGTGCAGGCATGGCAGCTAATACCAGTGAAAGCTTCGTGTTTTTCCTTAATGCTTCTTTTGAAACCCAAAAGCTGTTGTTTCATAGCAGTAAAAATAAAAAAGTGAACTAGCAGGAAGCCAGTCTGGAGAGCTTCCAGTCACAGTGCTTATGTTCTGCTGAATAGTGAACCCAAAATGGGAAGTGTTGGGTGATGCTGGCTGCTGATAACCACGGCGTCATGCTGGGGAAATGAGGAGCTCTCCTACCAGGTAGATTTATTTATTTAGGGTTATTTTTCTGCTCTGCAAAACAAGTAGAATGTATTTCACACTAAAGCTCTGGATGCCTTCTGCTGACATCTACTGAGCTGCAGATTCCAGCTCATGGTTTTAAAGTATTTGTTCCTTTCAGAGTCAACCAAGGAGTGCACAGGTATGATGTGGAATCAGTGATGGGCCTTTCCCAGGTAGGATTCTCCAGAGTGGAGGTGGTTTGCAGTAGCAGGTGCCAGTAGGGGTGTTACTCAATGCTCTGACTTAAGAGTGTGTAAAGGGTGTCCTGCAGGAAGCCTGGTCTTACACAAGCACCAAAAAGTCTCCTGTACAGGCAGCATTGTAGGGCTTCATTCCAAGAGCTTTGGGCAACCAAAAGCATGGAGTTGCAGAGAGCCTTCACAGTCAGAAGCAGATTCTTCTGTAATGAATTATCTTCAGTCTCATCTTTATCTCTGTTAAAATCAAAATCACAGTCTTTACCTATCTATTTATTTTTCCTGCTTCTAAGAAAAGCTGGCTGGGCCTGTGAACACCAATCATATGAGAAATACATCTTAGATACAATCAAAGGAGTAGCTTTTTTCCTTGCCTTTAAGTTGTTGCCTATGCTTTTGAGGTTTGCCTCTGTCATTATACCTGTTCTTCCATAACTTGGATAGTATTAGAGAAAAGACTTCTGCACTGAAATTACCAGTTTTCAACAGATTTAAGTTGTGGCTTTGATTAAGTTTTTGTGCTGTTACAGGTTACTTCTTCATAAAATATTTGTTACTTCTTTCCTTGTGTTTCCAGAGCTAAAATTGCTTAAGACAGATGAAAAACAGTGGTTGCCATCTGAATAGTACTTGCTGATGCCAGAACATGTTTATGCAAGTACTGTAACTCCTCTGTACATGTTAGCAAAGATTTAGGCTGTACATTTACAGCTGGAATAAAGATGGTGCCAGTACCTCCTGTAGATTGAAATTTAGCCATACCATGAGATGAGAAAATGTCTTTAGATAACAATTACACATCTTAGTTTGATTAAGACTTTTGCAAACCTTCTGAGCTGGGTTTAGGGAGTAAGTGATTTTTCTGAGGTACAGATTATCTGGTGTATAGTTTCGAAGTGACCATCAGATGTTTAGTGTATACTGCCTGCCTGTCCTTTTGTCCTAGTGTAACTTGTATTTGGAATTGTGACTCTTTCTTTACTCTGCCTTGACACACCAGTAGTGGGGATGTCAGGTTTGTCCAGGAATGGACATACATTAGAAATAGTTTCTTTGAAGACAGCAATTCTTTCTTTTTAGTTTCTTTGGCCAAGAACTGGCTATTCCTGGCAATGCTTTTACACAGATTTCTGGAGAGTATGAGCTCCAGACTTCTGCAAATTCCACCCTGTCCTTGAAATTGGACATGAAGGTGTGTACAGTAGTCACAGAGGCCAAGATTTTTAGGAAGTGGCTAAATTTAGGTTCTGAGTCCACATTTAGAAACCCAAATAATTGACCTAATTTTCAACTAAGACAATAGAATTATGGCTGTCCTGTCTATGTCCTTAGTAGCAATAACTCAAAATTTCTTGTAGTGACTTACTTCAGTCAGGCTGCTGAGTTTCAGCTGGATTTGGATATGGTAACCCTGTTGGCATGTCAGCATGGAATCTGCCCTGTGGAAGAGATCCTGATTTGTAAAACTTCAGTTCTCTTCCTTGGCACATTCCAGAGTGCTGGTGGCCTTGTTCTTCTTTTCCGAAATGGTTTATCTTTGTTACAGCAAAGATAGTTGTTATCTGGATATTGTATATGGAGTATCCATATTGTATATGGAATGTTATCCCAGCACAGAACATGGAGCTGTAGGAGCCAGTCCAGAGGAGGCCATGGAGGTGCTGCAAGGGCTGGAAGCCCTCTGCTCTGGAGCCAGGCTGGGAGAGCTGGTGGTGTTCACTTGGAGAAGAGAAGGCTGCAGGGAGACCTCAGAGCCCCTTCCAGTGCCTAAGGGGGGACTTTGGACAAGGGATGGAGGGACAGGACAAGGGGGAATGGCTGCCCACTGCCAGAGGGTAAGGTTAGATGGGATATTGGGAAGAAATTGTTCCCTGAGAGTGGTGGGGCCCTGGCACAGGGTGCCCAGAGAAGCTGTGGCTGCCCTTGGATCCCTGGAAGTGTCCAAGGCCAGGCTGGATGGGGCTTGGAGCAAGCTGGGCTAGTGGGAGGTGTCCCTGCCCATGGCAGGGGTGGCACTGGATGATCTTTAAGGTCCCCTTCAACCCAAACCATTCTGGGATTCTGTGTGTGAGGTGAAGTATCAGTGCTGTTGTAAAAGATGTTCATGAAAATGCGTAGTCTGTGCTACATATACTTAATGAAGCTTACCTTTACTTTAAAAAGGGAGTATTTTTTATAACTGGGAATGAATAAGAAAAATTAAAATGGAAATTAAAGGATGTGATAAAAAATTATATAGAAATCAAGCTGTCAGAATAAGAATGTCTTCCTGGTAGGCATAAACGTTACAGTCCTGTCTTCCTCTGATTTCTGCAAGTAAATTACACTTCCAATGTATCTGCTCTTACTCTGGAAATGTAGGAATAATCTTATGAAACAATTGTTCCATTGTTGCTCACTACTTAATACTGATTTTCCTATTTAATTCAGTGTAATTTGAATTAATTTTTCATGTTATAAAACCTGAAGTTATCTCTAATAGAATATTTATGGCCTTGCTCTCAATTAAATTTTTTATACGATTTCCAAATTTCACTGTATTCCATGGAGACTTTGTTCCTGAGTAAGTAACCAAGGGAACCAAAACAAGCTAGTAAAACCTAGTTCTGTGTGGAACTGCATTGTAACAAGAAAAGGTGCACAGTGCCAAAGTGAAGTTGGGCAAATGCTTTAATCTAAGTGAAATGCTTTGTTCAGTCAAAGCAGGCACGTTTCTAATCAGAAATCTTCCAGAAAACATGGTGCAATTTTTTTTTTTTTAATTCAGGTAAGATCTGTAATCATCCAGTTTGAACCACAAGCTTTTTAAACTGTGTTTCTTACAGCTGGCAGTGTAGCAAGAATAATGCTTTTAAGAGCAGAGGAAATTGTCACCTAATCAGATTCCAGTGCTGGCCTGGGCTCAGTTCCTTTGGTGTGCGTTGTGCTTTGAGAAGGGCACGTCACTCATTTCCATTACTGGTGCACACGATGAGCAACAGCTTTGTAGTCAACCAGCATCTTGGTAAGGAGGAGGATTTTATTTATTCTGATTTCTTTTTATAGAAAAGAGCATAAAATCAGCTGAAATCTTTGAAAACAACAGCTTAGAGGGTTTCTTGTCACAGTGTGGTAGTGACCAATAACTTCTGCATAAGTCTGAAGTATTCCATCCTCTTGTGTGTACTCTGGGCTTTGGCCATCAGGCACAAAGGGATTTGAGGAGCTGAAGGCTCTGTCTGGGTGATCGTGTTTAACACTAAAACCAGACCTAATCTCCACAAATTTTCTAGGTTTCCTTTGTTAAATTAAAATTTTATCCTATCACGCTGAGTGACAGTGCAAGTGATGTAAGTTTTGGAAAAGACACTCAGATCCAGAGCTGTTTTTTGATCCAGGACTCCTTGCTTCTTGTGTTTCACACGACAGTGTATACTCCAGTTTTGTCCTGCTTGTTGAGGGGACAAAGGGAATGGATACTTACCTTGTTTTTTCCAAGCTTTTGAAGACGTTCTCCATTATTTTTTTCTCTCTTGCCATCCATGAAGCCATCCACGCTGGTTATCACCCTAGCATCTCCTTGTTCACAAGAGAACAAGAGATAATACCACACCGATGATGTTAAAAAGTTACACATTTATAGTTTCTTTCTTCTGATATCATTGCTTTGTCAGCCGTTGAGGAGTGTTCCTCTGATTCCTTCTGAACACGGTCACGTGGCTCTGGATCTTTCCTGAGTGGCAGTAAGGAGCCTGGAACTTCTGTTGTGTTTGTGTGGTTCAGGTGCTGTATTCTAGCATGGACCCAGCAGTGCCAAATCCCAACTGCTTGAGGATGTTCTCTCAGGCAGTAGTTCAGTATCATGAGATTCCTTTGTGGCATTTGAATCTGACTTGTTTTCTGCATAACTGTTGTCATAAGTGATTTTCCTCATCTGTTTCTTAGCTCTTTTCTTTCAGACTGCATATAAAGAAACCAGAGCCCTCACAGAGCCTTCCTTTTTCCTGACTCTTAAGTAATTTGCATTCTACTCCTGTTCTAGTCTTTCCCCATCACACCTTAATTTCCACAGGACCATTTCATAATTTGGTCAAAGGCTTTTTTTAAAAACAACAGTATAGAAACCTTGTTTACATCTTCCTGTTTGTCTTCAGTAATTCTGGTGGATTCATAGAATCACAGAATGGTTTGGGTTGGAAGGGACACTAAAGCTCATCTCTCGTCACCCCCTGCCATGGGCAAGGACACCTTCCACTTCCAGGTTGCTCCAAGCCCCGTCCAACCTGGCCGTGAGGAAGAACCAAGCCCTGGTGCAGTGACCGAGCCCTGGAACAGGCTGCCCAGAGAGGGTGTGGAGTCTCCCTCCCTGGAGATATTCCAGAGCCATCTGGACACAATCCTGTGGTTGTGCAGGGAGGTGGGACCAGATGATCCACTGTGGTTCCTTCCAGCCTGAATCAGTCTGTGATTCTGTGACAGCTGCATCAGGGGAGGTCCAGACTGGACTTTAGGAGACATCTCTTTACTGAGTGGGTGGTCAGACACTAAACACACTTCCCAGAGAGCTGGTGGGTACCCCAGGTCTGTCAGGGTTTAGGAGCATTTGCATAGTGCCTCCAATAACACGCTTTAGCTTTTGGTCAGCCCTGGACAGGCTGTTGGACTGGCTGGTCATTGTAGGTGCATTCCACATGAAATATTCCACCATTTTCCAGGTCAGAACTTGACTTTGCGATATGTCATTCCCAGATCACTCCTGAAATACACTTCAAAATTAGCAGCATCAGTTGATACCTGCATTTCTGACAGATGGTGGTTTAAGCAATAGGTTGCTGAACTGTTAAGTGTAGAAAACTGTTGAGTTCTGTTAGAGTGCCTGGCTGAAGGTGCCTGGGATTTGCAGTTTTGCACTCCTTTTATCAGTTCTTTATAACATTTCTTTGAGTTCCTTGGACTCACTGTTAGAGTAGAAAAGCTCTAGTGTGGTATATCCCCTCATCTTTTCTCTGATCCAAAGAATTCCTTTAATGATACTGGTGATGCTCATGTTCTCCTTGCCAGTCAGCTCTGTTAATTCTCTGGAAGATTTCACATCTCCCCAGAAGCTTTGGCGATTCAGGAGGCAGTCAGAACATCCTGTGTCTCAGTCAAACTCACCCAGCTAGTGACCATCACAATCAGTGCATTCACAGGTGTTATTTTCAGGTCACTTGCAGGATGCTGCCCTGGGGAGGCACTGGGGATGTGAGGCACCATCTGGAAGGTACAGAAGAGCTGCTTGTTTCTCATTTTCAAACACAAGCACTTGTGCTGGAGCCAAGTTGTGATTGGAGAGCATTGGCCTTGGGGCAGTGCTAGGAGCTATCCCTGTGTGTTCTGTAGAGAGGACAATCTGCTGACCTCAAGTAGTTCTTCTTCCTTCAGAACAGTGTAGGAAAATTAGTTTAGTGGATATTTTAGCACATTAGTTAGTGGAAAAGGACTTTTTTCTTTTAACGTTGGACATAAGAGGGAGAAAAACTGCTCTCCTCTAACAGCATAGGGCCAGTTTTCTAACAAGCTTTCTTCCAGATTTTTGCAAGAGATTTCCTTTCATGTTTTACTCCTTGATCCATGAGGTGAGAGGTCTGATGGGGCAGAGCATGTGAAGGGTGACTGATACTTCCAAATCCAGGCATTACTTCTGATCTTTGGTGACTCTGGAGCTAATTAGTTTTGAATATAAAACTGGAAAATATTTCTACTTTTTTTGTTAAAAGGCTTTTCAAGTACCTAACTTGGGCAGCCTGAACATTGACTTAAAATGTTCTGAAGGAGTTTTCTATCAGAAATTACTTCTGTGAATTTGTTTTCGTGGTATCATAATCAGTATTTACAGCCTTCCTGTAAGAAGGAAGAAACAGACAAGAAAATTTGTGGAAGTCCCAAGTGATCAATTCAGAAAGGGGCAGAGAGATCTGGGCAGGCTGGTATAATGGATTGGAAACAAGAAAGGAAAATGTTTGGGGAAGAAATGAAGCAGAAATAACAGGAGACTGTGTTCTTACATGAAGTTATTGAGGGGAGCTGACCTTGCAACACAGAAGAAACCATCAAATGTAAGGCATACCCAGAAACATGAACATCTCTATTTAATCCCTACAAACAACTTCAGCTACCAATGACCTTTCTTTCTTCTCCAGCCACCCTGAGAACATCACTGCCCATTGTCACTGTTCCCTGGGCTGGCTCCATGCACTGAGCAGAATGGGAACATGATCTCTGCGGAGTTCCTCAGCTGGGCAGTGGTGCAGCCAAGAACTAGGTCACTGCTGCTGCCTGGAAAGCTGCCTGGAAAGCTGGTCCTCCAGCCTTAGAGACAAGCAGCAGAGATGTTATCTGGGAGGAAGTACCAGAGATGCAGATTCTGACATACCTGAGCAGAAAAAGATCCTTTGCTGCCAAGAGCCAAAGGATCCTATGTGGTGCAGGGCAAGGTGTTGGTGCCACAGCAACCTCCTGGGTTTGAGCACTGTAAATGCCCAGTATGTTTCTGCTAGACCCCGTGGGTTCACCCATGTGCTGGCCTTGTCTTGCTGTGATCTGCTGAGTCCCTCGGGCCTCTGTGCTCCCTTTGTGCAGGTGGGAATAACACTGCTGACAGGTGAATGTGCTCCACAGGAGGTGGGCAGGAGCAGGAGGGCTGGGGGAGCTGGTCTGCTGTTTGTGTGGAATGTGGTGGGGGAGGCCGTGCTGCCTAAGGCCGGGAGTCCCTCTAGGACTGTAGTCTCCTCTGTGTCACTGTGTTGGCAGGGAAGTGTGATCATAGGTGAGTGTGGAGGAACACTGGCTATTGGCCAGCACTTTTATAATATCACAGGTGTGTGCAGAGCCCCTCTGAGGTTTTTGCCATTGCCAGCCTAGAGGGGAAAGGTGGTAGAAGTTTCTGTTCCTCTCAGCAGCCAAGGGTAGAGATGTGCTATTTTGAGGGTGACATGAGAAAACAGAGCCCTTGAGCAAACAGTCTCAGCCTATCCCCATCTCTAGTTGTTTGTCTCTTGCTGCCTCATATCATATGCTCTCAGGAGCTGCTCTGTTTATTGTGTAAATCAGGTGGTTTTCACCTGGAAAGGTAAAGTTTGAGATGTTTCGTGTCCTGTTACCTTCAATCTTACCATAAAAAATCTTGGTTTATGTGTTGTCAGAAGGAATCTGCAGCGAGGAAAAGAAAATGATAGGATTTTCATATTTTCCCCAAAATACGTCTGCTAACATTTGTGTAGGTTTGTTCTGTAGCTCGACCAGCTCTAATACGGATAAAATTTTTATTAAATGTTTTGATACTATATTTTTCCTTTCTTTATTTTCCAGGGCAGGGAAACCACCACCCGGCTTACACCTGGATGTAGTCAAAGGAGACAAACTCATCGAGGTATGGAAGTGGTCTTTGATGGATTTGGTGTATCATGTACATGGGCACCAGCAGGAGAACATTCCCCATAATTTTCCACACTTACCCATAAGTATTTCCTTTCTCTCTTGTATTCATTGTCTTCAAATCAGTTTGTTTTGCTCAGAAACAATGAGTGAAGTGACTTTTCCCTTACCTGTGCTTCAAGGCAGCCTCATGCCATGCAGGGCTTCCATCAGTTAAACCTCTTCCCTTTGTACAGCTTGTTTGAGAAATCCATCTGGTCAGTTTATTTTTTATTTTGCACTACAGTCAGATTAAACAGGCATCCTGTATTTTGCAAGAGTACTTCTCTGTCCTACAGTATGAAATACTGTTTGGTTTTTCCTCCCACATTCAGGATCTGTGAACAGTGTTGTGATCAACACAGATACAACGAGTTATTTTTATTACAGCACCACCTTGTTCTCTGTTTCATATTTTGTCTTATATTACACTGAAAGTAAAAAATAAACAAAAGTCTCTTTTACCGTGGTTGACAGAGAGAACCCAAGCCAGTGCATATATTTCAGCTGTGGAGAGACTCCTAACTTGAAGCTGACTGAAACAGAAATGTTTCTGGGCAGGAAAGCTCTGCAAAGCTGAGCCGACTTTTCTGAACAAAAATTTGGAAAATGAAGAAATCAGTGTTATATCAAGATCTAGACAGCTTAAGATCTTGGCTGGTATTTAGTGTATGCTACCACATGGAACAGTATTAAGTGTTCCTTCTGGTGTCTAGCAGGAGAGATTTAGTGTTTGGAATTTGGTTAAGTTACCAGTGTATTTGCAGTGGACAGGAAAGCAGATAGAGATGTCACAAATAGGTGCCTTACAAATAAACTTTTCAGGTCAGAAATTAGGTTTTTCTTTATAAATGCGGCTTTTCTTTATAGTCCGTTGCTTTTTTGACAGAGTGCTCTAACTCTGGATTTAAAGGCAGAAAACTGACAAAGCCAGTCTGGACCTAAGAGATCTGTGGTCAGCCTTACCTGGAAAGGAGTTAGATAGAGCCCACAGGTAGTGCACAGGTAGTGCACACATTCACTCATCTGTAGAGCAGCTCTTTGGCTCATACCAGGCGTGGCTGAGTTGGTTCATACCAGCACTCAGGGCACTCTCCCTCAGCAGCACCTCCCAGCACTTCCCCAACCCTTTGTACTGTGTTTGTCTTCAGCAGCGGCAGTGTTCTGCCTCCCCTGCTACTGTTACATGTTCAGAATCATGTTCTGAGCTCAGAGAGCTGCAGTGGGATTGTTCCTGAGTTCAGTCGTCTCAACGCTGCCATCCTGGCAGCAGCACCTGGGGTAGGGACTGCTCTTGGCACTGAGTTTTCCAATGTCTCTTTCAGGCCATGAGTGAGATTTAAGGAGCAAAGCTGCATAGCAGTGACTTTGGGGTTTTTGGTACGTGGCAGGTGGCCAAGCATAATGCAGCCTTAGCACATGGGGGATTGATTCTGTGGGGTTTTCCATGTCATGTTTCTTTTGGGTTTTTGAGTGCGGATAGAGCTTTAGGATAAAGAGTTCACATGAACTGCTGAATGGCTCCTCAGGTGCCAGGTGAATGTCCATTATGGGAGTTCTGGTCAGGACTGGAAAAAAAGGAAAAATGCCACAGGGAAGCTGAGGATGCACCACAGGCTTCAGCAGTGGGTGAGAAAATGTGTTTATAAATTGACAGCCAGGAGCATTGTCCTGGTGCTGTCAGACTCTGAGGCTGTGCTGCCCACAGCTGACAGGCCCAAGCTGGCTCTGTGAGCCTGGTGTCTGTTTTGGAAAGGTGGGTGGTACAAGCATCCCAATTCCCTCTTCCTACCCTCAGCTCTTGATAACCTGAAGAGCTGCTCTTTGCTGCCGCACAGGGCACTGAGCGCTGGTAGCAGCCACTGCCACTCTGCTGTGCGGGCACTCGGAGGTTCAGTGGAGGATGGGGTTGTACAGAGGTTGGGGAGTGCCTGAGGAGCTGTGTTTTACCTGCTGCTGTTGGCCGTGGGTGTTGCTGAGCTCGGTGAGGCACAGCTCGCCTGCCCTCGGCGTGCAGGGCTGGCCCGGCACAGGAGCTGTGTGTGCCACGGAGGCCTGGCTGGCTGCTGCCCTTGGGGCTGGGAGGCTCCGTGGGCAGCTCTGGCAGGCTGTTCCATGGAGCACACACAGCTGCCTGCCCGGCTGCATTGTGGCCTTGCACTGTGTGCAGGTGATGGCTTTAATCCTCTAGTCTGTACCTGAAACAAGTTCCTGTGTGCACGCGTGGCAGCTGTGCAGCAATGAACAGCGCGTGGATGTGATCCTTGTGTTTCCCTGTTCAGTACAGGTGGCAGGGAGCTTCTCAGTTTTGTCTTTTCTGGTGGCCAGCAGAAACCAAGGAAGACCATTGTTAAATCCTGTGGGTTACTGAGCACTTGATACTAACCGAGCCATCAGTGTCCCAGCCTCGTGCAGAGGCCTGAGGGTCACCCTGTGATCGCTGGGTCTGCAAAGTGCAACAGCAAAACAAGCCATGCAGTGTTTAAGCTCAGTGTGTGAAGGAAGACACTGGGTTATAGCTCAGAGGCACAGAACATTCTGGAAACGTTACCTTGAGTTAAAGGCATTAAAATTATTTTCTCTGTTGATGATTTGTTGCAATATTTCCATGAATTTGTGTCTTTGCGAAATCTCTTGGAAGTGCTGCCTAGTCAGGGCAGTATTGTTTGTGTGTAACAGGTGCAAATGAAAACTTAAAGGATGCTTTTGGTTTCAGTTGTGGGCAAGAATTAGAAATGGTTTGATCAAATTTTATGGTAATTGAAATTGTGAGGTGACTGCTTGCGGAGCTGAGCACTGTGGAGGAATAAATCAGCTTCCACGTGTTATCAGAGCTGTGTTTATATAGGACTTTCAAATTTGGAATTAAAAGTTAATACTCATCTCTTTTACAGTGTGGAATCATAGAATTCACTAGTGCAAAGGTGTTGAGTGTGGGAAGAGTCAGAGTGCTAAACTGAATGAGTAAGGAACTGCACAATATGGAATATAAATCCAGTGCTGGGAAATTAAATCCCCAGAAAACCTAACCAGGGTTCCTCAAAAGATGTGATGTAACAAACAGTTATGGTGTTCTTGGATCAATAGCTGGATGAAACAACTCTAATCTTAAGGGGAAATAACAGTAAGACTCGTGGATTGATGGTTAAGAAATGCAAGGAAAAGCCTCACAAAGGCACACTGATGTGTAGAGCATACAGGTGGGAAGTGGGGGGGTCTGTTTACAGGTGGAATAAAAAATGAAATAAAATTAAAACAGGATTGAGGAGACTACATACTAGCTTAAGCTCTTCATCTGTGGCTTATACTTTCTGGTTAACTCTGAGGGGTCTTGTGAAAACCAGCATTTGTGAAGAGACAGAAAGTGATGATAAAGTGGCCAGGTGAGAGCAGAACCCAATAAACTCAATATAGTGATTTCTCATGGTTTTAATCTGAATATACTAAGGCTTTGAGATGCATTGCTCTGCACCAGACCAACCAGTTCAGGGAGACTGCAGGGAGACACCTGCATGTTTTACATCTCCCAGCTGGAAGAAAATCACTTGCATTTTGCATTTGCAGTTCATTTGTCAATAGACCATGTACTTGCAGGTGAATTGTCAATTGAGCTGTCATTGCTGCCTTATTAAATGAGATGTGGACTCACAAAGATGTTTTTTGTGGTTGAAGTCTAAGTATTAGCACTCTTGGGGATTTTCTGCCAGCCTGCTTATCACGGAGGGGATTGATGGAATTATCATTCTGTCTAGCTGTTTGTTTTCACAGAATTGCTTGAAATTTAATAATCTTGTAATGCTGGTTGAAAGTAGCCAGAGGTTTAGAAGTTATTTGGTTTAGTAGTAGGTGTCAGAGCTGATAAATATACATACCTTGATCACCTAAATCCTCTTTTTTAAGACAGCAGACCAAAATATGTTAGTAGATTACACAAAGCAGTCACTGTCGTGAATTGATGCTTAAATTGTATACCTTGAGTTGGGGGGGATAAGACATTTAACAGAGTTTTACCTAAGGGACCAATCAATTGTAAAATTGTCATGATGTATACAAGTGTGGAGACAGGTTGTTCAATTAATTCTTCTAAACATGCAGAAATAAATGCTCATCACTGAATACCAGATGATGAGAACTTGCAGCACGGGGCCTGACAGATATTCAGTGGAACGCTGGGAAGTCCAGCCTGGAAAATACAGAGCACATGTATGGAAGAAAAAACCAGTGGGGAAGTGACATGTGACTGTAGCAGTGCTAAAACCTTGGAGTTCATAGTTGGTAGGCAGGTAAAGAGATGTGATTTGCAAGGTGATCTGTAGGAGAAGCTGAGGTCCGTGTGGGATTTCTGTCCTTGCAGATAAGGCAGGGGAGCATAAATACTGCATCTTGTTCCAGTGTGTCTCCTTATTTTCTGTATGACCTGGTGGTGCCCCAGAGTGAGTGACTGTGTGGGTGCTCCTTGTGTCATCTGACAGCTCAGAAAACGCCCAGCCCAGCCCAGCCCAGCCCCCTGGGCCTGGCCACACACTGCCTGCTTGTAACTGAGCGGATGGTTTGTACCTGGCAGAGTGAGGAGCAAACTCCTGCTTGGCTGGAATGCTGCTGCCAGAGAGGGAGATCCTTGGCATCACCCACCCAGTGCCTGGAATCCAGTGCTTCCGTGGAGTGACGCTTTCCATGCGTCTGACCAAAGGCACACTGATCCAGCCCACTCAAATGAGGGAAGGTTAACGTAGGGGAAAAAAGGCTTTGCAAGCCAAAAACTTTGCTCAGACACGTGGCAGTGGGATTGAGGAGAGGATTGAATAGCTGGGAATGCAGGGAGGCAGGGGGAGAAATCCAGATGCTCAAGGAGGCAGAGTGTTAGTTCATCTTAGACCATCTCATGGAAGCAATACTCTCCTGAACCAAGATGTGGGTTTTTTCAATGGAAGATGTATCCTCAGCACTCCCTGGATGGTGCTATTGGAACATGTGGGCTTTGGTAAATGTTTCAAAAAGCAGGAGAAGCCTGTTAACAGGTAAGTAATGCACTGCCAGCCTTTGCCTTGTGCAGCTGGCGCAGGAAAGTACAGATTAGATTAAGTTCTTCTTGGGATCCAGTGGGAAGGTTCTGCACATGCCCTGCTCAGTGCTGCAGCATTCAGGTGCAAGGAGTTCCTTCAACAACACTGTCTGGTGACATAAAAACTGCAGGACTTTGTCAACATGTCCCTCATTTATAGAGATGTTTTATGTAACTGACATTAAGGTTTGTAAGATCTTTTGTAACAAAGGGACTAGAACTAGGATGAATAAAGAAGAAATACCTGAAATCAATGGTTTACTCGAATAGACTAGTGTGGATTCAGATCACACCACATACTCAGTATAGTTTTGCATCTTTTCACCAGAGGTATGAAATGTCCTGTAGGTCCATTTCTGTACAGAAGTGTAATTTTGATGTCCTGTATCAGACCAGAGATCACCAAGCACAGGTTCCTGCCTTAGACAATGCCTGAGGTCGTCCATTGAGGAATGTGTTAAAATCTCTGGGAGCAAATGTCAGAGAAAATCTGTATGAGGTAGTCTAATGCTTTGAAGAGTAACTGTCCTTCCCAGACTGTCCAGTGTTGGCTGGTAAAGAAGGGAATTACTGGGACTCTCCCCTATTCAGCTGTTCTGATTTTATAAAGAGCAGATTTGAGTTTACATATTTAACAGTGCCAGACTAAACTGAAATATTGATGAGCTGTTGATGCTTTGTGTTGAATTTGCTCTAATTATTCATGGTCTTGAGTTTTTTTCAGGAAGATGCAAAAGATTCTAGGAGTCTAATATGCTTCTCTGTTTGATATTCTACCTCAGAAACTCATCATTGATGAGAAGAAATACTATCTCTTTGGGAGAAATCCTGATCTGTGCGATTTTACCATTGACCACCAGTCCTGCTCTCGGGTCCATGCTGCCTTGGTCTATCACAAACATCTCAAGAGGGTTTTCCTCATAGATCTGAACAGCAGTAAGTAGTGTGGCATTTAACCAGACAGAAGAGCTGTAATTCAGTGCTTAAACATTCTGAATCTGAGACACTTTTTCCTTTTCCATTGTTGTCTGCACTGTGGGCAAATGCATATAATCAGAATTCACATCATAAGGAAAGACAAGGGTTAGGGCAAAGGGGTGTTTGCTCCATTCAACCTACAGCTGCCTGACTGGGTGTTTCAAACATTTCTAACTTGTAAGAGGCCAGAGGAGAGGAGG
>VZRQ01000115.1:50709-71283 GCA_013397975.1 Machaerirhynchus nigripectus | reverse complement strand
TGCTCTCGGGTCCATGCTGCCTTGGTCTATCACAAACATCTCAAGAGGGTTTTCCTCATAGATCTGAACAGCAGTAAGTAGTGTGGCATTTAACCAGACAGAAGAGCTCTAATTCAGTGCTTAAACATTCTGAATCTGAGACACCTTTTTCCATTGTTGTCTGCACCGTGGGCAAATGGATATAATCAGAATTTACATCATAAGGAAAGACAAGAGTTAGGGCAAAGGAGTGTTTGCTCCATTCAGCCTACAGCTGCCTCACTGGGTGTTTCAAACATTTCTGACTTGTAAGAGGCCAGAGGAGAGGAGGAAAGTGACTTGACCTTCCCATCACAATTTTAGTGAAGCCTCCTCTTCTGAGGGTGATTTCCCAAGGTCTAAAACCTGTCAGGTGGTATTTTGCACTGTACATTGGGACCTGCAGGAATACAGAAAGTAAAAGGTGTTTGTAATTTATTTCCAGTGACTTTGAGGACTTCTGGTGTGTGTTATCTCAGTTTTTGAGATGATGGGTCTACATAGCTGATGCTTTCAGCAGTAGCTCAGTGCCTTGTACCTTGGAACAATTGTTAGAGTTTCTGAGATTGTCAAACGTGAACTGGAATACCATGATCCCAAGCTCAGCAAACTTATTTTGCATTCTGATGTCCTCAGCACATGGCACATTCTTGGGTCATATCCGTTTGGAAGCTCACAAACCCCAGCAGATCCCCATTGACTCCACGGTTTCATTTGGAGCCTCCACCCGTGCGTACACCCTGCGAGAGAAGCCGCAGACGCTGCCGTCGGCAGTCAAGGGGGACGAGAAGATGGGTGGTGAGGACGAGGAGCTCAAGGGTTTGCTGGGGCTGCCAGAGGAGGAGACAGAACTGGACGTGAGTATGATGGCACGCTGCCCTGATGGCCTTTCCAGCTAGGACAGCATTCCCCCCTCGTATGCTTAGAGTCATGGAATCATTTAGGTTGGAAAAGACCTTTAAGATCAAGTCCATAAATCTAACACTGCCAAGCTGTTATAACCCTGAAGATGAGGGTAACTCAGGTTCTTATTAAGAGACCCCTTAGGGCAGATTGGAGTGAAACAACGCTCAATGACCGATGTTTATAAAGAAATCTATATAGAGTTTATTTTAGAACCATTAGGTTGCAAGGAAAGGAGGTAGGTAGCTATTTTGGTTATAATTATCTATAATAATATAGAAAAATAAAAGTATAAAAATAACACTTAAGAAAATATATAACAAAAAGAAAAAAGGATACGAGTAGAAAGCTCTCACCACCCCGTGGGTCCAGCAACAAGACTTGATGTCCATTGGTTGAAGTGATGGTTGCAGTCTTGATCCCTGAGGGTGAGGAAAGCTTTAGGTGGAACACCCCCCTGGGAAGGGGAGGTTTTACACTGTTGCAAGACTGTGGATCTCATACAGTCTTCTGGTGAAAGGCCCAGAAATGAGTTCTGGGGCACCTCAGGGGTCTTTGATGGTTTATGACCCTTTCAACACATGACCCTGCCTCTCGTGTCAGCGCAGTTGAGCCAGTTACACCCCATCAGAGGGAAGAAAACCTTCAGCTCTAGGTGGGAATGGGAATGTCCCAGTACCTTCCCAGTGGGGGAGGGGTCAGAGAGTTGGGGGTGTAGTTTTACAGCTGAGCCGTTGTGTAAGGCAGGACATTGTCCTGATGAAAAGCACTATCCCACCTCGCAGGATCTGCTTCTCATCAGCCTTTTCCCTTGATCTGGTTCAAAACCCAGCTTGTTGCTAAACACAGGTTGATTTGACATAGTCATCCTGTGGTGCTCGTGCCCTCTGTGCCTGGGCTGTTCCTTTGTGCATGTCAGCAAAGCACCCCCTGTGTTTGCAAATGGCCAGTTGTTTAGGCAGTTGACATTTCAGTCTGTCACACAGGCCCACAAGACCCTAAACCATGTCCTTGAGTGCCATGTCTAAATGTCTTTTAAATATCTCCAGGAATGGTGACTAAACAACTTTCCTGGGTAATACTTCCTTAGGTTCAGGTTCTTAATATCTTGGCTTTGCAGATAGTCTGAGGTGTCTTCTGCTGTCAGATATACCCAAACCATCTCATCTGCAATGATTAACCTGTGATCATGCTGCTTCCCAGAATCATGGACCTAATAATCTTACTATGCCAGTGGTCCTCTCACCAAGGTTTGCCAGGGACGTGCTCTCCAGCTAACATTGCCCCAGTTCTGGGTGGTTTCCCACACTGCTCCCATTGCCAGATACCTGTGAATGCTGCCCTGTTCCCTAAGTTAGCTAAAGAAGAGAGAGAGGCAGTGTCTGTGGCATTCACAGATTGTGGATGTGGGAAAGGACCTCTCAGAATAATCAGCCAGCTCAAGCAGGACCACGTAGAGTAGGCTGCCCAGGACTGTGCTCCATTCTAAATATCTCTGCAGAAACCCCACACCCTCTCAGGGCAGCTCATTGCAGCCCTGAACCTCTGCTTGCTCCTCAGGGTCTGAACTTGAAACTAAACAATGTCCTGTGGTCTTCTGATGTGCACACTCATGTGATTAAATCAGACTTCGTACACTAGTTGCTTAAACTCTTCCGTTTCTAAATTTGCCATTAGAATCTGACAGAGTTTAATACTGCCCACAACAAAAGGATCTCCACACTGACCATTGAGGAAGGGAACTTGGACATCCAGAGGCCAAAGCGAAAACGGAAGAACTCCAGAGTGACGTTCAGTGATGACGATGAGATCATCAATCCGGGTAAGGAGTTTGCTTTGATCCTCAGCTGATGCCCTTCAGGACCTCCTTCCAGTATGCTCGTAGGGATTCCTTATGGTTGCACGTGGATAAAGGGAAAAGAAATTTGGCAGTCAATATTTGGGATCTGCTATTTCACAGAAGCTGCCGCCATGTCTCACTGAAGTCTGTGATCTCTTTCTGTTTCTTCTGGTGTACCTGTAAAGTGCATGCTCTGAGCAGGGTGGGGATATCAAACTCAGCTGCATTGTTCAGTACTCTGTCAGATACTGCAGAAGTATCACGGGTCCAAAAGGAGGAAGGTGGTTTACATTTTTTGCCCTCCTTAGAATCTCCATGGGAACAGAACTTGCTTGCTTTTCATGTGTCCTTTAATGCTTTCTTTACCTGTTGCCTCTGAGATGTCTCGACCTCAGAGAGTTTTTGCTACTTTTCTGCACATCTGAACCAAGTTGTCCCTAATCCACATTCAAAGTGATGCTTTTGAAGATGTATCCAATTCCAAATTACTCTTTTTTTCTCCCTTAGCTGTTCTGTATTAATAGCATTCTTATCAATCATACTTTATATGGATAATATTCCTGTTAATAAGAGCAGCTAATTAATGAGCAGGCATTTTGAAATACAGTGTGGAGGTGGTTCCTTTGGCACCCAGAGTGACCATTTTGGTTTATAATGTGATGCAGTTCAGTGCTCAGAACATCCTAATGCAAACACCAATCATTCTCATTGCAAAAAAAGATAATTTTTCTGGACTTTCACTCACACTCACACTGACTGCTTCTGACTCCAGCTTCAAGGCCCCCCAGGGACTTCAGGGTCTGGCTGCTGTGCCTTTGGCACGTGCAGTGCCTTGTCAGCAGCAGCTTTCAGCCCAGACTCCAGCCTGTCTCATCCCAAACTGCCCATCCATCTGCTCCCATTCTCCATTTGAGGGAAAGCCTTCCATTCCTGGGAAAGCCAGGATGCCTCATGAGCCACCTGGAGACAAAGCCACCGGGTGTTCCTCCTCTCTTTGTTTGGTCACACCTGTGCTTACTGGGAGCTGCTGGAGTGCTGGCTTTGGGAGAAGAAGGTCTGTTCCAGTTTTTCATGTGGATTCCTTGACCCCACAGAGGTTCTGTCTTTGCCATGTGCTCCCTGAAGGTATCACTGGCTGTGCTCACTGAAAGCATCGCTGTTGTTGCTTTGCAGAGGACGTGGACCCATCTGTAGGGCGGTTCCGGAACATGGTACAGACAGCAGTGGTCCCTGTGAAGGTACTCCCAGCTTTCTCATTAGCACATTACATTGATGAACTCACTTGATGAGTGATGAATTGCACCTTAGAAACAGAATGCTCCCACGTGGAAAGTGTTTCATGGTTAAGAAGTCATGTCTGTTTCACAATTGTCTTTTTTAGCAAATTTGACCATTTCCCTTCGAATCCAGCTTTAGCTCTTTTCTTCAATAACACATGGGATCAATGGTGATTTTTTTTTCCTCCCAAAAAGAAACACTTTCTAGAAATTCAGTGCATTAGTTCCAGGCATCAGATAAAATTGTGGGAAATATGGAAAATGGAAGGGCAAAATGAGAGTTTGTTTATTTAAATACTTCGATGTTTCCTAAGTTTGCATACTAGAACAAGCAGGTTTAGGCTTTGCTCCAAGATGAGTGTGCTGCCAGTGTTCTATTTAATTGGAATATGCAAGGAGGAAGAAAGATCTGCAGAACTTCAGAGCAGCTAAGCCACTGTGTAACAGCAATTTCACTTGTTGCTGGTATAGACTAAATAATATCATGTGGAGAAGGGAAACATTCCATAAACCGAGACTGCAGGAGAAGATTCCCATGATCAGGAGTAAAATTACCCAAGTGATCTAGAAGATGCAGTTTCTTTCTGTGGGGGAGGGAAGGTTTGTGTTCAATGCTCTCAGGCAGAGCGTGGGATTCTTGGGGTGTCCTGTGCAGGGCCAGGAGTTGGACTCAGTGAACCTTGTGGGTCCGTTCCAACCCAGGACATTCTGTGACCTACTCGGTCTTTGTTCAGGACAAGCTCAAGACTGGCAGGAGTGTACAGGAGGTGAAGAGGTGCTCAGACTTCATCTAGGTTACACCTGAGTGTCAGCTTTTGTCACCCGTCCTGCACTGTGCACCTCTAAGAGTTTATTGTTGTGGTTTTCAAGGGAACCCAGAGGAGAAACCTTGTAGGACAAAGACTGGGATGTGGCCTGTAAGCACTTTGTATGGGGCAGATCTAGGTGCCTTTCGGGGGAAATGGCCTTGGCTCCCAGTTTAGATATGCTGATGGTTTCATGCGTTGTGAATAATTCTTGAACTGCTCCTGCCTACAGAAGAAGCGCCTGGAGAACGCGGGCTCGCTGCCCACGGATGACTCCGCGTCCCGGCGCATGCAGAGCTTCCCCTACAGCGGAGGATTGTACGGGGGGCTGCCCCCCACCCACAACGAGGCGGGGTCGCAGTCGCACGGCGTCCACGGGACCGCGCTCATCGGGGGGCTGCCCATGCCCTACCCCAACCTCGCCCCCGACGTGGACTTGACTCCAGTTGTGCCCTCCACAGTGAACATGAACCCAGCTCCAAACCCCACCGTCTTCAACCCTGAAGCTGTGAACGAACCCAAGAAGAAGAAATACGCCAAGGAGGCCTGGCCGGGCAAGAAGCCGACCCCGTCCCTGCTGATCTGAGCTGGGCTGAGGGAGGGTAGGAGTTACCAGCTCCAGAAACTTTTCATGTGCGGTATCGTCTTTTTAAAATTTCAGTGTCCTAACAGATGTAATACCAAGATTGGAGGAGTGAAATATCCTTTAAAGATCTGTCTTGAAATGTTTTTATATGTCTGTTAAAAAAAAAAATACAGCTCCCATCTCCTTTTGAACCAAAACCCCTACAGCCTTTTCTTAGCCACCACTGTCCCAGAGGTCTTTATGCTGAGTTCGGATCCACAAGTCAAAGGGGCAGTCACGCAATTACCACTTAGGGCATGACCCTGCAGGTCCGTGTATTTCAGTGCTGGGCTTGCTGTGGTGACACTGTTCCTGCTGGACATGCTCACAGCAGGGCAGTTCTGTCAGGAGGAAGTGTTTGTGGGGCCAAGCCTTGCAGAATCCCATTGGTAGGAGTTGTAAAACTTGCAGAATGTAGGTCAGCTTTTACTTTTTTTTTTATTTTCAAAACCCCACCAATGTGGGGCATTCTTTTTTCTTACTATTTTTAGTTTGGCTACTACTTAGCTTGTTTTAATTTCCACATAAAACACTAGAGCATCCCATGAGTCATGAGTTGAGATGAATAAGCAACAGGTGGGTTCCTTAGCTGTGTTCAGTGCTGCAGGAACAAAAGTCTGTGGGAGGGATGCAGGGTGCACAGATGGAGGGTCGGAGCGTCCGACAGGAACAGGCACTATCTGCACCGTGCCATGGTGACTCCCCTGGATAACTCAGGGAAGTCAACACAGTGGAATTTCTTTTAGACTTGGTGGTGCCTGTAACTTAAATAGTTTCATTTTTATTTGCAAATGGAACTTGTAAGCTTAGAGTATATGAGATTCAACAAGACAAAAAGCTGGGAGGACTGGTGCGTTCCCCACACACAAATGTTTTGGCTGCTGGGAACAGCAGGTGAGAATTGAGTGTTACTGAGAGCCAGAATAGGAATTCCCAGTGGACTTGGGTTGTTGCTCAAGCCCTTTAGTTCCTTGGGTTTAGATTTGAAAATGATTCACAAGGTAAGGCCAGAGCTCTGTTATTCTTAACTTTACTCTGGATTTTTGTACACTCTCTAGTGCAGTTCAGCTACAAGTCACATTCCTTTGCTGTTTGGGGGATCCAGGAAATGTGCACCAAAATGAGAGCATGTACCTGGCTGTTCACTGTGTGCAGGACTGCAGCTACCTGGGGAAGTAGTGCCAGGCTGTGGGGCAGGGCTGTGTTCCAGCGAGCTGGGCTGCTGGATGCACCGGACCCGTTTCAGACAGATGCTCTAAAATCTGCGTGAGTTCTGCTCCGCAGTGATTGCTTCTATCGTGTCCCTGAGGTGCCAGCCAGCAGCTGCCCAGCTCACAAGAGCCATGGCTGCTCTGTTTAGGGCTGCTCTGTTCCCTCCCCACACCATCACATCTAGCTCAGACTATTCCTTGCGTGGATTCAGCACCTGCTCCATGATCCAGCTGCACTGCTCTGTGTTTAAGTTGCCGTTGATGATTCAGCTGTTGGGCATTCGTTCTGCTTCCCAGTGCTCCTACAATAACTCAAAATCTTCCTCTCTTTAGTCTGGCCTGTAGGATTTTCATTTCCTAGCCAGTTGCTTTCTGAAGGCAACTCTTTAGGGTAAGACTAGTCAGGACAAACAAAAGTTGAGCAGGTTTTTTTCTTTTTGTTTTGGGGCTTTTTTGTTTTATTTGGGGGGAAGGGGGTTGGGATTGGGGTTGTTTTGGGGGGGTTTTTTTGCAAGTGGCTCTTCACAAGATTTTTCTTGACAAGGGAAACTTCACTGCTCATTGTTTTTTAAAGCTCTTCTCCTCCCTGACTGTACCAGCTCTTATTATTTCAGAGCTTAGGGGCCGCAGCTGGCCAGGAGGGGACAGGAACATCGAGGGGCTTTGTACAGACATTTGTACACTTGTGTAATATGTAATAGGCCTTTTCACACTTCTGTTGAGCTTTTTACCTGTAACCTTTACTATGTTGTAAATTAAATGCAGATTTTGCCAGGTTGGAGAGTGTAGTGTGTTCGTTCCAGTCTGCACCAGCACAGCTGAGACTGCCGATCACTCTGTGGCTCATGGGAGGATCCTGCCGTGGCAAAGTGCCCTCCTCCCTGCAGGCCTTGTCCTTGGGCTGCCTCAGGCTGCAACTCCTAAAGCTGCCCCAGCTGCTTTGCTTGTGACCTGCTCTGCTGCCTCATGCTGCACTTTGGCACACAAGTGACACTTAACAGTGGATTTTGAACAGTGGTTGCTTTTGTTTCCCGAGACGAGTTTTATCGGCTTCTGGCATAATCCTCTTTCCAAGCTGTTCTCCAGAGCCCAGCTCTGCTGCTCTCAGTGCCCAGCCTGCTCCTCTGACAGCGGCCTTGGGCAGGCTGCGGGCACCATCCCCTGTCCGTGGGTCTGCAGCCTGCCCTGGGTTTGCTGGGGACACCCAGCCCGCACGGCTCCCGCAGCGGTTCTGCTGTGCCGGGGCAGAGCCGCCCCAAGCCCCGCAGCCCCGGACTCGGTGTCCCGCCGGAGCTCGGGCCCGCGCTCGGGGGTGCTTCAGAACGAACCCGGTCTCAAAGCGGCCTGGTTGGGCCAGCTCGGGCCTCCCGCTGCAAACAGGAGGATTTCAAGACAGGCAACAGCGGCAATTACTACCTGTCTGCCACCGTTCCCTCTCGGATGTGCGTTTGCTCTAGGGAGCTCTGGCGACACAGAGCTGGAGGGACAGGGGCGGGGGCCGCGGGCACTGCAGCCCAGGAGGGAGTGGGGTGTGTTCCCATGGGCAGGGAGGTGACAACACCTCGGACCCTGCGCTGACAGGCCCGCCGCGGGTCCCGGCCCTAAACTGGGCGTTCGAGCACCCACAGCATCACTCCACACGCGCTGAGGTGGTTTCAGGGCAAACACCAGCCCCAGCAAAAAAAGCACAACTTCCCCCCATGTCAGACCCCTGGGAGAGCCCAGACCCGCCTTCACACAGCACAGAGCACTCATCCTGCTCCCCCTTCACCCGTACCTGGAGTCCAATACCAGCACTGTGCACTGGTTCCCTCCAGGGTCTTAGAGCAGCTGGCAACCACCACCTCGGATCTCACTGGCAAAGTGGCCCAGATCAGCTGCCAAGCCCAGCTGAGGGAGGGAACTCAGTGGAGGCGAGTAAAGAGAGCACAGAGGAGAGAGTGAAGAGAGGTATTTTTGCTCAGCAACTGGGGGGGAAATAATCATCAGGACCTCATCTTCAGCACTGAAGCACCAAAGTTTGCTGAAGTCCAGACACTGCCACCCCACCTGGCTTTGCTCATAAGCCACAGGCTGCTGTGGAACAAAGCCACCACAAAAGACTTCCTGAGTCACCAGCTGTGCAGACTTGCAGAAGTGTGTGCCAACATATGGAATGCTGGCAGCAGCCTCTGGAACATGTGGCAGCTCCCTACCCTCACCCGCTGCCAGTCCATGTCCACAGGGAGGCCTGGTCTCCATCTGATTTGTGAGGTTGCTCCAGCAGTCCCAGCAAAGGGGAGACAGATTACTCATTGCAGTCAGTTTGGCACAACAAGGCACTCAAAAACATTGCCCTTCACACATCAAGCTTGTCTAGAAAATTTCAAATCAGCATCACAGGGCTTTTAGTAAACAGCAACAGTTTTGTCCTGGTTTCCAAGCAAATTCTCAATGCCAAAACCACTGATTCACATGCAGTGTAGCATGATCTCGTGCCCTCCTCCTTTTCTCTTGCTCTTGGCCATCACAGCACTGACTGAGGACTGAGAAATCCTAAGAACATGCAGAAAACCAAAAGCCAAACACTGCTGGCAGCAGAGGCAGAGCTGTTGGTTTTCACACACTCGTTGTACTTTGTAAAATCAACTTCCCTGATGGCACACAGGTGATCCACACGGCATTCCTGCCTGCACGGCTCCAGGTCGTATCTGGCAGAGTTAAACTCATAGTACAGCTGCAGGTAGTGTGGGTCCCTCGAGATCCTCTCCAGCACCATCTGCATGGAGCGGGCAGAGCCATCAGGGACATGGAAGGCTTCTGTCAGCCTGTACTCCTCTTCCCACACTGGGAACTCTTCGTCCCGCGGTGAGGCCATCAGGTTGGCACGAGTAAGGTTCAAGTAGTAAGTCACCATATCCTGAGGGAGAGAAAAACAGAACTGAGGAGACATCAGGACAAGATTGGTCCTGGAGTGAGACACTGGGCTGGGCTTGGTCCCCACTGAAGCACCCCCAGCAAGAGCCCAGCTGCCCCTGAGAGGGCTTCCTACCGAGATGGGCACCTAGGGACACCTCAGGTGAAAGCCTCCAGAACCCACCCCAAACAGAGCCTGTTTCATAAGGGGTGAAGGGGTGGCTTTGCTCTGCTTGACTTTGACCTCCAAACATCAGAAACTTTGAGCCTGGCCTGCTTCATACATCAGTTGGTTACTATCAACACTGTCCAGCAGCAGAAGCAAGGGCTGGAGGAGTGTTACTTCCTGAGCAAAGTTATTTTCTCAGCTGTGAACCAACTGAAGAATCAAGTTTTTCCACAACTTCTGTTCTTAGTCTCCTGCCCTTTTTCTCTCTGCTTCACTGGCTCCCCAGCCTCGCACAGCATATTTTGGCATTTACTTCTATGCTATAAACATGTAAACAGAGCAACTCCAGAGAGCTTCATCCACTACAGAGGGCATAAGCATCCATCCTCCACCTCTTGGCAAACAAGAGATGGGAATCAGAAGCTGCCCCTAAAATTCACCTCAATTCAGATCCACTCCAAATGCATAATTTTAGCAAGTAGAAGGACACAAATAATTTTTCAGATGTTTTAAAGGTTTTGGAGGAGGTCTGACAAGTCTGTTATTACTCAGAGAGTAGTTCTGTGATCCACATTATCTGGGGAGCAAAGAAAGTGTCAAAGGAAACTCTCTAAGGACATGAAGAACGCCACAAAAATTCTCTGACCCTGCCCTGGGGAACTCATCTGAGCAGGATGCACTGGCTGCCAGGGCCATGCTTCAACTTACTGACACTCTGACTAAATCTTTGTGCCAGACACGAGGCTGAAATATCCTGGGTCAGAATCCTCTCCCACACAGCCACTCAGTCCTGTGGACTGAGAAATCCTGAAAAGCCCATTCTGACTACAGGGGGGAATTAAAGTTGTTCCAAAGCTGCAGTGTGGTGCACACAGGGATCACCTACCAAGACCTGAAGGGTGTCCCGATCATAGTCAATGATCCGGATCCCAGGGTTGTTGGCTCCATTGCTCACTCCAGGTAATGTTGTTTTCCAGGGAGTCACTCCAGGGGCCAGGAACATGACATTGATTGGAGCACCTTCACAGAAATGCAAAGCAAATTGTGACTGGAGACCTTGGCTTGTCCCACACCGTGTTCCCATCAAAATGAAAACNTGGCTCCATTGCTCACTCCAGGTAATGTTGTTTTCCAGGGGGTCACTCCAGGGGCCAGGAACATGACATTGATTGGAGCACCTTCACAGAAATGCAAAGCAAATTGTGACTGGAGACCTTGGCGGCTTGTCCCACACCGTGTTCCCATCACAGTGAGCACCCTGGAGCAGACTGCGCTGCCAACAGCACCTTTGTCACCAGTTCCTGGTACCACCGCCCACACAAAGATTAACATGTGGAACAGTACTGGGGACTGAGCACAGGGCTGCTGCAGCCAGGAATGGGCTTTCCAATGCTGGCAAGGGCTCTTGCAGTGAGGGTGGCCAGGGAACCACACTCAGCAAAGGTGTTTGCCCAGAGCACCCCACACACACAGAGATTCAGCACTGCTCCCTCAGCAATGCCCAAATTCCTCAAGAGGGAACAGGCAAGAAGCTGCCAAGCACTGAGGGGAAACAACAACACTTGAGGGTGAATGGGAAGGAGGGCAGGAGCTACAGATTGGGGGTAGAGATGAGAACCACTGTTGCCTCTCGTTGCCCAAAGCTTTTCAGAAGCTTTTGCTGGCTTCTTAGCTGCTTTCAGCCAGCAGCCACTGAAAACTCTCACGGACAGCGATTCTGAGAGCTGGCAGAGCTGTCACACAAGAGCTTGGGTGACCAGACCAGGGACCTGTGTCACTGTAGAACATGCGGAAGCTGTCGGTGTGATGGTGCCCGAAGAACTGGGCCGCGATGACCCCGTGGTGCTTCTGCACGATTCCCAGGTAGCGCTCGTTGAAGCCCCTCCGGAACCACGGCTTGCCCCGTTTCTTCTCGAAGAAGCCGGGGGGCACGTGCCCCACAATGTAGACCTACAGAAGAAAGAGCTGCCCTGAGCACAGAGCCCACACTGCCCATGGAGCACCAGCCAGCTGCGACTGCACCCAGAGGGAGCAGAGCAGGAAGAGCTTCTGGGCCGGGGAGAAGCCCAGGTTGTTTATTCAGTCTTTTTAATACCATTTCATCTGCTCTAGAGGCGTTGGTCAGTGTTTCTTCCAGCCACTGGAACTGCCCCCCAGGATCCTCCTCGCCAGCCGTCTCATCATTCTGGTCATAGTACAGGTTGGTGTTGAGGACAACCATCCGCCCCCTCATCCCTGGGCCAGGCAGCTTCTCGCTGTAGAAACCTCCTTAAAAATGCAACCGACAGAGATAAGAGCTGGAGGCCTGGTCACACTGCTGGCTATGATCCCAGATCTCTTTGTCTCCACCTCTCCCTGCTCTCCTTAGCAATAGCCACAGCAGGGTCACTGCCTGGAACAGTGCTCTGACCACTCCAGGATGTGGATTTGGAGTGACTCTTCCCTGTGTGTCTCTTGTCACTCTCATGCCTCTCCCAGTGAAGGGAGACCTGAATGTGTAGAATGGGCAGCACCAGGAGCTGGGCAGCTCTGGAGAGCCACAGCAGTGCCTGCACCAGCTGCTACCTTTAAAGATATTTTTCCTCCCTCTGCAGGCCACCACTCTGCATTCTTTCCAGTAACTTGACAATGGCAGGAGAGACTAAAGTGTAAAATAATTTCTCTTCTTGCAAGCAGAACTCCAAGACAGAAATCAGCATTAAACTGGACCCTACCTCTGCAAATCCTCTATGAATACTGTTGTTCTGAGCATAGAAGCAAGGAAAATTGTTCATGGTATTCTCCTGCCCCTCCTCGTATCCCCAGCACGCTCTAAACATGAGCCAGTGGTACCAGACCTGCTCTGAAGAGAGAAAGGGAGGCATTATTCAGCCAGGGCCGCCACAGTTCTGCTGTTTGGTTGTAGATCCTGTGCTCCTTCCCAGGAAACTGATTCTTGGGGTGGAAGTCATGATTGCCCATCGCTGCATAGACCTTAGTACCTGGAGACAGAGCAAAGGAGGCACAGGGGAGGTCAGTGCTGCTGAGATCCTCCAAGCTCCCTGAGGCACTCCTGGCTTTGGGAAGAGCAGCAGAGCACTTTGCCAAGGCCAGTCACCCTCTGTCCCCTGGGGCCACGCTGCCTGGGGGCACCACATGGCTCTGACCCACCCTGGGACAAGCCACCCACAGCCAAGTGACTGAGCTGTCACCAGCAGTAAGGCTCCTTGCCTCCTGCTGACACAGGTTATGTCCCAGAGTATCTTGTAGCCTTTTCTGCCTTAATGACTAATGACAGAAACCTTTATTTTCCTCTCTCCTGAGTGAGCTAGCCTGAAACATGAGTGTGCATCAGTGCTGTATGGCACAGCAGAATTGACACCACTGGGCAGAAGACAAACAATTCCTGGTGACCACAGCCCTTCTGTGCCTTTCCTTGTCCCAATTCTGTCATTTCTCCATCCTGGTTAACCCATC
The DNA here is from genome assembly GCA_013397975.1 of Machaerirhynchus nigripectus. Taxonomy (NCBI): domain Eukaryota; kingdom Metazoa; phylum Chordata; class Aves; order Passeriformes; family Dicruridae; genus Machaerirhynchus; species Machaerirhynchus nigripectus. The sequence goes on along the minus strand of VZRQ01000115.1, from coordinate 58,083 downwards.
CCATGAGTTGCTCTGCTCCCCTTCTCATCCCCTCAAATCCTACCTGGAAATGTCTCTTCTATCAGAGAAGTCAGATGTGCTATTATGTGCAGAACCTTTTCCTCTCCAAGCTGCTCATTGGGGACATGGGGAGTGTCATCTCTAGAAAGAGAGAAGCAGCACAGTCACTGTCTGGGACTAACAGGGCCTGTCCTTCCAGCAATGAGCAAGGCAGAGACACTTGCCAACTCCTCTCTGTGCCTCCTAGAAGAGAAAGTTTAAGCTTTTGTGTGCAGAAGTCAGTGCTATGCTGACTGGCCAAGACACTGAGGGAGTTCCAAGAAATTGCTCCCAGGGAAAATGAGCTCCTCTCCAAACTTGCCAGAGTCAAGGAGTGTCCAGACAACGCTCTCAGGGATGCACAGGGTGGGATTGTTGGGGTGTCTGTGCAAGGCCAGGAGTTGGAATCCATGACCCTTGTGGGTCCCTTCCAGCTCAGGATATTCTGTGATTCTACAATTCACTTTACCTTAAAACCCCTATGCACAAGGGTGTAAGGGGAGGCTCTCTCTGCCTCGGGGCGTGTCACAGGCACTAAAGCTGCCTGGAAATACTGCAAGGATCAGCACTTTGAAATCTGAGGGCATCTTGATCTGCAGTAATGGAGCAGAGCTGTTTGCACAGCTGTGATCACCAAGAAAAAGGGAATGCTTCCAGTAAGGCAGCAATCTAGGGCTGCTCCACATCTGTGTTTGCACTAACATGCTTACGGCATTTGTAGATGATGCTGGGCTGTCCACAAGCCCACTGGAGACAGAGAAGATCATTCAAAATCATGTCAAAGGACTGAGGAAAATTGCTTGAGGGAAAAAGAATGCTCAACATAAGGTCACAGTCTAAGCAGGAACAGGCATCTGCAGGGACAGAAGATGAAAACATGGGACAGGCAATGGCCCTGCAAACTGGGACTGGAGGTTACAGCAAGCTGAGGTTGCGCTATCGGAAGAAAGGCCATACACACAATCACCATGCAAAATAAAGCTTTTACCGTCTGTAAGTGCTATTGAGGCCTCCCATAGGACAGGGGACCCACCCCTGGAAACCAAACCAGGAGAGAACATCCTTCGCTGGGAAGGTTCCTCCGACTCCTAAAGCAAAACTGCCCTTTCTTGAGACCTCCCAGGTGCTCATCGCAGCCAGAAGAAATGCTGCAAGCCTGGTTTACAATGCTCCCCTCCCACTGCTCTGACCGGCAGTGCCGGGTGCACAGACACACAGCCCACAGCTCCTTCCCCTGGGCACTGCAGGTACTCGGAGTCACTGTGGAGTCAGACACGGCTGGACAGGATGCACAAAGGACGGACAGCGATCCTTTTGTCACCTCACTGCCACGAGTTTCTTGCCAGTGTCGAGAGCCCTCGCTGGGGTTGTGCTCTCCTCCAAACACCTGTTTTGCATTATGAGGCACATCCTCCCCGCTCCTTTTCAAAGCGGGGACCATGGAAAGAGCCCCGACACCCCACGAGCTCCGTATGGCCTCCACTGCCCTTCTCCCGCCTAGCCCTGGTGTCCCTCCAGGCGGGCCCGGCCCCTCTCACCCGGTCCAGAGCACGAAGTCCGGCCTGGCCAGGCGGGCCTGCATGGCCTGGGCGGCCGAACCGAGCAGGCTCCAGGGCGCGTCGCACAGGTAGCTGCCCCACGGCCCGGCGGGCCCGGCCCGACCGCCGCCCGAGGGGCACGGCCGTCCCTCTGCCGCCGCCGCCTCGTACTCGGGGTCCCAATGCAGATCCGTGAGGTGCCAGAACCTCCCGGCGCCGCCGCCCGCACCGGGCAGAGCCACGGCCAGTGGGCACAGCAAGAGCAGCACCACGGGCTGGCCCACGGGCTGCATGGCAGACAGAGCTACGCTGCCCCTACCTGTGCCCGGCCCCTACCTGTGCCCGGCCCCACCTGTGCCCGGCCCCCACCTGTGTCCGGCCCCACCTGTGCCCGGGCCCGCCCTTCGGCCCCGCCCCTCATCGATGCGAGGCCGGGCAGCGCCCGCTCTCAAAATGGCGGCGGCGGCTTCCCCGCGGCCTCCTCCTATTGGAAGCAGCCGGAAGGCGGAGGGACGCGATTGGCTGCCGGCCGGCAGAGAGGCGCTCNCGGGGACCGAGGGGCCCGAGGCCGCTGTCGCCGTTCCCCGTGATGGCGGCAGCGGTGGGGAAGGGTCCCCCGCCACCGCCTCACGGTCCCTCTCTCTCCCTCCTTAGGGAATTTCGATGGCGGATACGGCACCGTGAGCGGCGCGGGGCCCCCGGGCGGCTACACGCAGTCCCCGGGCGGGTTCGGGTCGCCCGCCGGCGCCCAGGCGGAGAAGAAGCAGGTAGGCCGGGCGGGGCCGCAGGAGGGGACCGGGGCCGGAGCCGGGGCGGCTCTGACGGCCCCTCCGCCCCTTGCAGCGGAGCCGCTCCCAGAACATCGTGCCCTGCACCGTGTCGCAGCTGCTGGCGGCGGAGCAGGTCGACGAGAGCTTCCGCATCTGCGACGTGGAGATCTCGCAGGTGGGCGCCGGGGCGGTCGCGGCCGGGGCGGCGTCCTGTCCCGTGGCCATCCCGAGCAACCCTTCCTGCTCCGCCGCAGGTCACCGTTGTGGGCATCGTCCGGCACGCGGAGAAGGCGCCCACCAACATCCTCTACAAAGTGGACGACATGACGGCAGCCCCGATGGACGTCAGGCAGTGGGTTGATACTGATGTAAGCACTGGATTTCCTATGAACGGGCTTCTTTAGCAGCTTTTGAGAGCAGTGGGTAAAGAAAAGTTATAGAATTATGCAGTGTCTCAACTGGTAGGAACCCGTAAGGATCATTGATCAACACCAACTCCCTACTTCTCACAGAGCTTTTTTAATCTAAAAGATAAAGTGGCGTTTCTGAAGAGTATTTTAGGGATAACATGTCCCTGAAATCCAAGGGAGATGCTGCTGTGGCAGAGGTCACTGGTGCTGTATATAACTGTCTGCCGGTTTAATATAGCTGAGTTTAATTGAACAGTTTTGGGAGGGTAATCAGGCAGATGTTCAGTTGCCTTACTGCAAGTTTAGTGTGAGTTCAGAAATGGCTCTGGCCCTCCCCACCCCGCAGCCAGATTATGGAATTCAACACCTAATTTTTTACTATTCGAGGTTCCTTTCCTCCTGTTGCACTGTGAGAATCTCTCATAAGTGGACAGAGACAGCAGAGCAGACAACTGACTCTGCTGTGAAATGTATACCAATGTTTTTATTTTTTATTTACAGTTGTGTTTCTCTAATTGCTCTTACTGGACATAGGAATGCACGTTGTTTGTGCTTGCTTGAGATGAGCCTGCTTTGCTAAGTTGTTTATTGTGATAACTGAGAAATGGAAATGTGAATCAGCAAACCTCTCTTTTTTCCCTCTCTGTTAGGAGGCAGGAGGTGAGAATGTTGTGGTACCTCCAGGAACCTATGTCAAAGTAGCTGGTCACCTTCGGTCATTCCAGGTAAGGTCATGTTACCTGTGTGTGAGTCCTGGCCGTGAGGCTGGAGCAGGGGTGTGAAGGATTGGTGATCTGGCTTAGTGCCAGGGGGCTGCTTTAGAATATCCACTTAATCATGGTCTCTGGACAAATCCTTCCATGTCTCTGCCAGGGTTCTGTTCAATAACACTCTTAATTGTTCCTGAATGCAGAGGACTATTTAAAATGAGAATCCTTTCAAAATTCCCCTCATCATCAGCATGTTTTCAGCAGAGCAGAGTTCTGGCCACCACGTTCTGGGGTGTTGGTACTGTCGAGCTTAGACCAAGTTCTGGTTCATGGGGAGACTTCTTGTAGCACTTTATGTAGGACATGTGGTTTAAATATTCAAATAATGGTGCATGCATTAAGGCAAGGTGCAGTTAATTCCCAGCTGGTTAGAAACAGGAGTGACTCTGTCTCCATTGTCTTTCAAAATCACATCCCTCCGCCACTCCTTGCTTGCTCCCGGTGGGGTAGGGGGGAATCGGAAGGATCAAAATGAGAAAACCCATGGGTTCACATAAAGGCAGTTTAATAAGTAAAGCAAAACAAGGAATTCATTCCACACTTCCCATGGGAAGGCAGGTGTGCTTCTTCTCCTCCTTTCATCAGTTTTATAACTGAGCATGACACTGGCTGGTCTGGGTTCTCCCCCTTGGGGCAGTGGGGGTCCCAGCTGTTTCCCCTCACAGCTCCTTGTCCCCTCCCAGCCTAGTACTGGTGGAGCTGTGTGAGAAGCAGGAAAGCCCATGGCTCTGTGCCAGGGTTGATGAGCAATGACTAAAACATCCCTGTGTTACCAACACTCCAGCACAAGTCCAAAACTAGCCCATGCTACTGTACCCCAGCCAAAACCAGCATAAGATGAAGGTCAGAACATTTTGGACTAGCTGTGTGCAGAGAAGCTCTCTCCCCACTGCTGTCCCACTCCTGGAGGGAATGGCTGGGTTGGCTGTTAGGCATCTTCATGTTGCTGTGCTGTAAATTGTTTTCTTTGTTTTCTGTTTGTTTTCTTTTTCCTCTGAAAGAATAAGAAGAGCTTGGTAGCATTTAAGATCATGCCTCTGGAAAATATGAATGAGTTCACCACACACATACTAGAAATTGTCAATGCACATATGATCCTCAGAAAAAATCTTATGGTACGTACAAAGATCCTGATTGCATCGTGGCCCTTCCTGGGTGACTGGTGATCTCCCAAAGAGAAACCTTTCACTGGGAAAATTGCCTAACTGTGGGGCTGGAAAGCTTAAAGCTGGGCAGCACTGAAGGTTTAACAGGAGTCCTGGCTCCCTTGGGGAGAGATTGTGTTCCAACCCACTTCCATAAGAAGCTGTTTTTACTTACTGGCTTAAAAATAACAACAAGTCTTTAACGCTGTGGGCTTGGACAGCTTGGGTAACCACAGCGCTTTTATTCTCATAATTCCAGCCAACATCAAGAATGCCACAGTCCTTTTCCTCCACCGGGATAAGTGCCATGGGGGGCTATGGAGGAGGTGGCAGCCTGCCAGTGAACGGGCTCACGGCGCACCAGAGCCAGGTGGGTGCCAGCAGCTTTTCTGGAAGCAGGGCAGTGGCAGCAGAGGCTCCTCTGATGCGATGTAGTGCGGTGGTTCTTGCTCCTCCAGGTGCTGAACTTGATCAAAAGCTGCCATGTCCCAGAGGGGATGAGTCTACAGGACTTGAAACTTCAGCTCCACAGTATGAGTATGTCAACAATCAAGTAAGTGTGTAGAAATGAAGGATGCTATGGAAATCCAGGCAGTCCTTCCGGGGGCAGAGAGGACAGTGGACAAGCCCAGACACTCACCTGTGAATCAGGGTGGGTAATTCAGGTGGTCCCAGCAGCACAGGAGCCAGAGCTTTTGAAAGATTCACTGCCCTGAATGAGCTGTTGCCAATTGCTTTGCTCCCTGTTTTCAAAGCAAGCTGTTTATCAGTTTAGTGGCAATGTATTGCAGTGCCTCAGTAGCATTTCTCCTGTTCCAGGACCACCTTGCTCTCTGCACACTGATAAAAAATTTAGTAGTCTGTTCCATCCTACTTCAAAGTCTCTTACAACTTCTTCTTGAGACTTTCCAAAATAGTCACTAACTTCCGTTACCTTCGTATGTTCTGTCCCCTCTGGAGCAGAGTGGTGGGTACTACCTGGGCAGTGCAGAGTGGTGATTCAGGCAGAGTCTGAGCTGCAGGGGGAGCACATTGCCGTAGCTTTGGAGAAACTTCTGTGTCACTTACGCTGCCCACAGGACAGAGACACCAAGAGCTTCCCTTGGCAGCTGCCAGGAGGGAACTGTGGGGATGCAGTCTGTAAATGGGAATTACCTGGCAGAAAGGTGGTGACTTATTTCCCTTTGCTAACTAATTGCTAACTAGTTACCAACTGTGGGGTTTCTCTTCAAGGCAAGCTGTGGAATTCCTCAGCAGCGAGGGACACATCTACTCCACGGTGGATGATGATCACTATAAGTCAACAGATGCCGAGTAAAGTTTCTTCCATCTGATTTTAGTTCCAAGCAAATGTTTGTCCATGTTTCAAGACACCTTGCTGAGCTCTGTGACATGAAGGGTGACTTTTGCCCTTTGTGGAAAAGTCTTGGTTACTCTGTGAATGCCAACTCCTTGGAACTCAAGGATGAGCAGAATTTGTTTGATTCTGGTAATTGGACCTGATTCTATGCTGTGACCATGTGACTGAAAGCATAAACAGACACAGGAAGACTGGACTCCTGAAAGCTTCAGAGCCTTCACTTTGTTTTGGCTCCCTAGAGGGTGCCTCTTAGAAAGAAGATCCTCTTTATGATTTGTCCCTTATTTCTAGAGCTGTTTCTCCTAACTCAGCTTCCATTCTATTTTCTTCACCAAGTGGGTAGCCAAGAGTAATCTTCCACTAAGGTACAGCAATCATGAAAAGATGTTCTTATTGTTTAGTTTGTGCATTTAAATCTATATTTGTACTAGAGCTGATCTTGTTACTAGAGCTTTTGAATATTTCCAATAAAATGTTAACTTGGGGCACTTTGCTTTGCAAAAGCAGCTCCTTGTGGGCACATCCATGGGACTGGCTGGGGGACCCAGGGCCTCTGGTCTGCTCTGCTTTGCTCTGCTCTGGCAGGAGCCGAGATGGAGGAGGTAGCCAGGAGTTACTGCAGGGGCAAATCCCAGTATCCTGCTTGGGTTCAGTGGCCCAGCCGTAGCCCGTGGTGCACCTCTGTGGCTAAATCATGCAGTAGGTGTGTAAAAGGTGAACATTTGGCTATGGAGTTCAGTATAACTAGTGCAGGTTAGGAAGAAAATCGCTGAGGATTTTTGGAAGTGAAGATGAGTGGAATTGCTTGCAGTAAGGAGAGTAGTTGTGCAACTGGATAACAGAGTCCTGTGCTGGCGGTGCTGAGGGCGGCTGAAGGCAGGGAGCCCTCAGCCCTGCGTGGAGCTGTGCTAGCTGGGCCGATGTTTCAGCCGGTCCCACCCTGGCTGCCCCCGTAGCACAGCCCCGTGTCCCAGCCCGCCCTGACGCTCTGTGGCGGGGCCAGAGCGAGCGAAGGGGCCGTGGAACAGGGCGGGCTGGGGGAAGCAGCCAGAGGCAGAGATGGGCCGTGTGCGAGCAGCCCTCCCCACTCCGAGCACCCGGGCACCTCAACCCCGCTTCCTCCCGGGGTGAAACCTCGCACAGCCCCTCGTGCCCCGGCCGTGGCTGGCAGCCGGCGGGGCAGGACTGCATGTCACGGCGGCAGCCGCGAGGGGAGCGTGGGCAGGGGCTATGGAGGGACACGCGGGTCCGGGGCCGCAGGGCTTGGGGCGGCTCCGCCGCGGTGTAGCAAAACCGCTGCGGGAGCCGTGCGGGGCCCCGCGGGGCTGCGGCCGGGAGGAGC
>VZRQ01000115.1:0-50440 GCA_013397975.1 Machaerirhynchus nigripectus | reverse complement strand
TCGCCGCCGCCTCGGCCGCCGCCCAGGCCTGCAGCTGGCTCTGGCTGCGCTCCGACCCGCCCGCGCTGCGCCCCGCCGTGCCCGTGGCGCTGCTCGCCGCCCTCCACCTCCTACAGCTCGGCTTTTTCTTTAGGTACGGCAGCCCCGCACCGAGTTCTCCTCTCCGCGCGTCCCCGGGCGTCCCCCGGGTGCCCGGCCCTCTGCAGCTGCCTCTCGGCCCCTCCTGGCGCCCGGGGATGGGGGTGAGCGGTGCCTCGGCTGTCGGGAGGGCCAAGAGGCTCCCGGGCAGAGCGATTCGGCCCAGCCCCGCGCTGCAGCCGGATGAAATGTGTCGGTGGGAGCCACCCGTGTCCCTGCAGCTGAAGTTTCCCTCGTGCTCTGCTCTGTCTCCCGGTGCTGTTGCCGCTGCCTTGGAGACAAACGGAACAGCGCCCCGAAACCTCGTCAGGGCCTTGGCGCTCCCGGCAGTTCAGGGGAGCAGCGAGGCCTAGCCGGGGGAAGGGCATAATCCAGGCAGGTCCCCTGAGGTCGATGCTGCTTTACACTTGCACTTCACCCATGGCTGGGCATTGTGTGGCTACTGTGGTGCGTGGTTTGGGCAGGGAGGAGGAGGGGTTTGGACATAATCAATGGGGTTTGTTGTCCTGTCAGGAGTTTGTTGAGCTGTCGGGGCAGCGTGAGGACCGAGGTGTGTGTTGCCTTGCGTGGGCCCTCACCACCAGCTGGGTCCCCACACAGGTGCCTCCACGCTCTGAAGGTGGGCTGGAAGGTGTGCTGGGCGAAGGCAGAGGAGGAGGATGAGCAGAGACACATGGCCTTCCTCTCCCACGACATCAGCATGCTGCGTCTCTTCGAGACCTTCCTGGAGAACACCCCACAGCTCACCCTGCTGCTCTACGTTATCCTGCGGACAAACAAGGCTGAGCTCTCCCAGGGTGAGGGGTCTGGGGCGAAGGGAAGGGTTGCAGGCTTGGGGTCAGAGTGGGCTTGGATGGGGCAGACCAAAGAGGCTGGAGGACCCAGTAAGACTCTTGTAGTGTCATTCTGCTCCCATGTCACTCCTTACTTTGACATGTCACACTATAGGGTGGACCCCTGTCCTGCACTCGCATGCCCCAATGGACCATGCTGGGCTTGGGGTGGGAGGGTTGAAGCTGGGGGACCACTGTGGTCATTCTCTTATGTGCCCCAGGAGAGGCTGAGGGTCAGGTGAGAAATCAGGCGCCCTCTGCAGAGTGGGGAGGTGCCGATGTTGGTATGGGTGGAGCACAGGCTGCTGAGCAGGTGCTGTGGTGCCCTTCCTGGGGTGGGAAGCAGGTGTCACTGCAGGGAAATGAGGAGCCCAACAACATGGGAGCCAGCGCTCACCTGCCTCTGTGGGCTGGGGGCTTCCATGCCTGGGAGATGGGCTCTGCAGAGCCATTCAATCCCAACACTTCTTCCCCATCTGAGCAAGGCCAGGCACCAGCCTCCTTGTCCTCGGGGAGGGCAGAAGGCCAGGGGAGAGATGCAGGTGCTGATGCTCTGACCCTGACAGCAGCTGCTTTTTGAGCTCGGGGGAAGCTCATTTTAGCAGTGCTGGGCAGGGAGAGGTTTGAGCCAGGCTGGGCCACCCCTTGGTCCCCCCTCAGCATCTTCACCTCTGTGTTTGCAGGCCTGGGGATCGGCACCTCGTTCCTGTGCGTGTCCTGGTCTCTGCTGGACTACCACCAGTCCCTGCGCTCCTTCCTACAGGACAAGTATGAGCTGAGCCTGGGCTCTTCCATCATCTACTTCTTGTGGAACCTCTTCCTCATCTGCCCCCGCATCCTGGTGGTCGCCCTCTTTGCCCTGCTCTGGCCCTACGGTGTGGCTCTCCATTTCCCCCTTGTGTGGCTGGCCATGTTCCTCTGGGTCAGCCTGCAGGGCACGGAGTTCATGGAATCATCCGGCCCCGAGCAGCTTTACCGGGCCATGGTGGCTGTGATCCTCTACTTCAGCTGGTTCAACGTGGCACAGGGGAGGACGCTGTACCGCAGCATCATCTACCACGGCTTCATCCTGGTGGACAGCACACTGCTGGCCCTTGCCTGGCTCTGGGGCCGGGCTCCCTCTGAGGAGCACTCATACCTCCTCCCGGTGGTCTCTGCTGCCCTGCCCTGCTACCTGCTGGGGCTGGGGCTGAGGGTCACCTACTACAAGTGGCTGCACCCCAACATGCAGGTGCAGCAGGAAGGTGGCTCTGACGAGGTGGATGCCAGTGGAAGGAGTGACGGGCTGGAGTTTCGCTCGTTCTTGGAACCAGACCTTGTGAACAGGCGGATGCAGTGGCTGGCCCAGACCCAGTTCCCCTTGTCCCAGCCAGCACGGCAGCACTTCCTGAATGGGACTGCTGCTGTGGAGTCTGCTGTCTGAGGGGGACGTAGACTTGTTGGTTGTGCCCTTGGTTGTGCTTCCCAGACTGTTGTTTTGGACAGCTGGAGGGACCTGGCAGAAACCAGGGGTGATGTGGAAACACCTGATGAGTCCCATGGCACTCAGCATGGCTCCCATGGCTGTACCTTCAAGGAAAGCCACGGTGTTTGTGGAGAGTCCAGCACGTTGTGGCATATGGCTGCACTGCTGTGTCAGCTTTTCTTGTTATTTATTACTAGCTTTTTCAAAAAAGAAAAATGAAAACAAGAGCACTGGTTTATTTTCTCTGTGCCTCTCCTGTGCCTGCTGCTGCCATTGCTGTGCAAGGATCTGGGTGGGAGGGTAGGGAGAACTTGTTTCCCCCATGGTTGTGGCTATCTGACGTGTTTCCAGCCAGGATTTTCCTGTGTGTGTTAGTTTTGGTGTCAAGGTCAAAGCTCACCTGTTATCGCTGTGTTCGGGAGGGATGGGGAAGGAGGCGTGTGCTCAGAGAGTGGCTGTAGGGTGGCTCAGGGCTCCTGGCTTCCCATGGGCACCTCATGCTCCCTTGGCTGCCATTCCCACCACCACAGCCTGGGCAGCGCTCCCAAGGCTGCAACCAGGCTGGAGTTGGCCACGGCCAGTTTCTCAGCCAGAGGAGGCTGTTGATGTGGTCAGTGTGGTCAGTAGTGAGGTCAGTGCTGTGCTGGCTCCTGGGCACAGACACCCACCACTTCCCAGGTGGGGCTGCCTCCACCCAGCTCCATGCCCAAACCCAGGCAGGCCCCAGAGCAGCCCCTGCCTTTTGCTGTTGCCCAGCTGGCAGCTGTGGCATGTCCTGGCTGCCCACAGCACTGACCTTTGGCTCCTTGCCCTCACCTCCATCACATCCCTCCCAGCACCCCATGCAGGGAAGGCATCCGGATGCAGCTGGAGGAGCAGCTGAAGTGCTGTTCCACAGCTGCTCCTGTAAGAAGCTCAGCCCTGCCCAGGGCCAGCAGCACCACAGCAGAGGGTGGGAGAGGGGTGGTGCCTTGTGCAGTAGAAAATGGGAAGGGAAAGTTTGTGCAGGAAGCACCATGTGCCTCCCCCGGACACCTCAGCGGCGCCCAGGAGCAGGTCCCTGCCCCGCTGGCTCCCCCAGGCTCCCCAGGGGCACGGGGGCTCTGGTGGCTGCCCTGTGACCTGTGCCACCCTTAATGCTCCTGGAGCCACCAAGCCTGGCTTGGGCTGTCACAGGAGCAGTGACTGACACAGGAGCAGAGAACAGGATGAAACACTGACTATAGAAAATAAAGACTTTATTATTTTTTTCCAGTTCACAGGACAGTTCCCATTACAGACCATGAACAGGCAAAGGCCTCACAGCAGCACCCAGCACTTGCCCCTTGCAGCGCAGCAGAAGTGCTGTGGGCTCCAGGGGTCCTACTGCTTCCCACCAGTGCTGGCATAGACGTCTCCCCCAGGGCTGTCGGAGGCAAAAAGTATCAGTGGATCAGGTGGTGTTTAAAGCCCCCGTGGCTGTGTTGAAGCTGAAGGGGAGGCCAGCAGCACCCAGGTGAGCTCAGGTGCTCTAGGCCTGCAGGCTGACTGTCCTTCAGGTGTTCGGGTTTGCTCTCCCATTACCCCTGACCTGACTGTAGCTGAACTGGTGACAGAGACAGGAGAAAATCAATGCTTGGATAGAGATGCTGTTCCTGCCTCAAGAGAGACAGGAAAAGGCTTAAATTCAGCCAGTAGAGGAAAAAATAAAATAGCCAGGTCACCCCTTTATTAACAAACACAGAAATGTACCATCAACCTCCTGTTATAAAAGTACTTTACATACATTCAAGGAAACATCATATAAATATCAGTATGAAATGTCAGTGGCTGCGAGTTCCACACTCAGCTAAAATTTTACCAACATCTTAAAATTTCCCTAAAGCATTTGAAGTAAACAAACACAAAGCACAGCCAGCTGCCAGGCAGCTCAGGCCTGCAGGTCCAGCACCTGCTGCCAGTGCCGAGGCAAACCCAGCCCCTCTCCAGCATGGCTCTGGTCAGCTGCTTCCGATGGGAGCGAAGCACAGGGGCTGCTTGGCCATGCCGGTGGTGGGAGGTTAAGGCACAGGTTTTAATCCCAAAGTTCAGCCAGCTGGAGTACAAGGTGTGCTCCCAATGGGCTGCTGCACAGGCTGGGACAGCTCGACAAACCTGCTTACAGGAGACCTTTGGATGGGCTGGGAACCTGCTGAGGGATGTTCAGCATCAGCACACACTCTTCTCTGACTACATCTGATCCTCTGGTGACATTTCCAACCCTGGGAGCAATGAGGCTCCTCGCTGCAGCTCTGGCACTTCACAGGGACCCCAGAAGAACTGGACTCTATGGTCCCAGCAGTAAGGGAGCTGGAGCTGCCCCAGCTGCCTTGGAACAGGTGCTAACACACCTGAGGTCTCCATTTGGTGTAGACAGAGAAAATCCCGGGGTCCTGCTCCCCTTTCCAAATCCACTGCTGAGCACTCCCAGCACAGCCTGTTTGCCCCCCAGGCTCTGCTGGGCCAGCAGCCCCCAGGGCAGCCGAACGCCTTTCCCTCTGCTGTGCTGCCCAGTGATACCCACAGCAGACTCCTCAGATTTTCCTCATGGGATGAGTGGTTACATGGCTGGCAGGCAGGAGCTCCCACCCAGACAGCATGTTCCTGCTGCAGAGCTCCTGGGGAAATACACACACCCAGTATTCACCTGGGATTACACCAGGCAAGGAGCTGAAATGGAAAACAGATCACTCCTGACTCCAGTGACCCACCCTGGAGAAAGAGAATTGCCTTTGATTCCAATGTAATTAATAAAAAAACCAAAAAACCAAAGGGAAACTGGAGCTGGTACCATGTGAAACAGACCTCCCGGGCCCAGTCCCTGAGCACGAGGTATCCAAACCCCTGGCTCTAGGCACCTTCTGCCCCATGCTCACTGCAGCTGGCCCAGGAACAGATGCCCCCAGGGCACAGCACAGCCTGTGCCAAGCAGGCCCAGCAGCTCCCCCTGCACTGACAGATATTAACCCTCAGTAATTAATGCCATGAAAGAAATGCAGCAAACACATCCCTGCCTGTGTGGGCACAGCAAATGGGTCAGTGTCCTCCCTGCAGTGACAGACTTTCAGCCCAGTCTCCCGATGGTGATGTGGGGCTGGTGACCACGATCTGGAGGGGTCTGGGTGCAGCCACAGGGCTGGCTCTGCAGGAGCAGCAGCAGCAGGTTCTGGGGTACAGCACACACTTGTCTTCAGGGCACCTGCTGACCTGGTGCCATCGGGGTACATGGGGGAGACCACCAAACACAGCCTGAGATGGCACAAAACCAGCCCCTGTGCCAGCCCAGTCCCTAGCTGGCTGTTCCTGGCCCAGGGAGCTGCAGGTCGCTGACTCCAGCCTCTATCCTGAGACAGGAGCAGAAAAATCCCTCCCAAGTGCTCCATGCTGCCAAGTCACAGTGTCTTAGAAAATGAAGTTCCTCTTAACAAGGCGTTTGTTTCTCACTATGTAGTTAGGCTAATGCAAAGAATATAAGAAAATTGAATCTGATTCTACTAAAAGGAACTTACAAACAGTCAGGAAGGCAGAGATGAAGGTTATACCATAGCCAGAGCCTTCTCTCCAACATTCATGAGGATTCAGGAATTAAATTATTCCTAGTCCAGGTGAGGACTCTGTTCACATCTGAGCAGTCTGCACCAGTCTGCTGTACCTGATGTTCACAGGTGGTTTCATTTTCCTTTACAGGGAAAATCTGTGGGATCTACAGTCCAGACCAAGGCTGGAATCCAGTGATCTCCTGCTGGCTAACAGGGCTCATGCACACATTGACTAGCAGCCACTGGGATCAACTCAGAATGCCAATACTTGCCTCTACAAGGAACCACATATCCCAGAAGCATTCCCTTACCTTTATATTTTCCAGTAATCCCACACTGAGGAAATAACATAAGGACATTGTAATAAATTAACTGTTTTGAACACCCAGGGAAGGAGAGAGGACACATTTTACAGCAATAGAGGTATTTTTGACATTTTCATTAATATTTCCTATGAAAAAACCCATAGTTCTTCGGCTTTGCAAAACAAGGGAGGTTTAAGCTCTGCCATCAGCGTTTTCCTATAAAAATAAAGTTTTGTGTTTACTTGGTTTCTACAACTAAGCTGAATAGAAAGGAGAAGGCTCTTACAGATACATCTGCTGTTTTATGGCCTCTCCCTCTGGAGACACCTGCCAGAGGCATTCAGCTGGCTCCGTAAGTCCCTTCTGCAGACAAGCTCTAGCTCTGCTGAGTCTAGGGCTTCTTTACAGGACACCTCTGGACTTGGCAGGGCCCGTGCTCCCGAGGAACAACCTACTGTCATATTCCACTGTTCAGTTTGCATTAGGTGTATTTTCTTCATCAAGCTGGAAAGTGAGTCCCCAAACACGTGAGATTTCTGCCCCCCCAGTAATGGAGAGGGCTTTGTGGGAGCTGCAGTCACGTCCTTGCTCCAACTTCTTACAGGAAGTCCAACTCGAGGGCTTGGTGAAGGGACACCAGGTCGGCATGGTTTGTGATCCTCCAGAAGGGCATGTTGTGCTGTAACAGAGGACAGTCAGGTTTATGCAGGGATTTTCAGCTGAGGTGGAAGCAGGCTGGGTAGAGCTGCAGGGCTGTGCAGTGTGGTGGTTCTGAGCACAGCACGCTCAGGGTGGACCTTGGCCACACACACATCCGTATCTGGAGCCCATCTTATGTGCACATCTGTGTGTGACGGGCACCAGCACTGACAGCTGCTCGTGATGGATGGAAACCTTGGCTGTGAGCTGCTGCTGCACCCAGGAATGCCTGTCCAGGGCCCCCAGGAAACCTGCACAATGACAGCTCTGGCACATGGCAGAACGTGTAAAGCCTGCAGAGTCAAGGTCCTGACAGTTGTCTTTGCACTTCACTGCTAATTAGCAGTGAACAACCCGTCCAGGCCTGTCCAAATCAATCAAACTCTTTGCTCCTTGTTTATAATCCAGCCTAATGGCAGGTGCTGTATTGACCTGCTGCTGTTCCTGTGCCCTGAATCCTCCGTGCTCCTGAGAAACTGCATTATCCTGATGGTCACAGGCTGTGATCAGGATACAGAACCATAGAATCATCAAGGGTGGAAGGGACCTCCAGGATCACTGAGTCCAACCTTTCAACATGCTATGTCCAACATGCTACACTAAGACACTGCTGACAAGGACAGTGTTATATGCAATCCTAAACAATAGTAAAAGAGAAACTTGAAACACCCAGGAGCCAGAAAACTGCCCATCTCAACACAATGGAAGATCTCTTGCATCAAAGGCAAACTTTGCTCCTGGCTGCCCTGGCCTGAAGAGTTCAGCCTTGGAACAAGAGTCCTTGTAGGCAAAGCCTGCCAGCAACTCCCCTTTGTGCTGCCCCACCTGTGCAGTCAGACCCACCTGCTTGGCTGCGACCTCCTCATCACGCCCATCTCCAATCACCACGTAAGTGACCTTCTTTCCAAACCGTGACACGATCCTCTCGAAGCAGCTCTCTTTACCTGCCAAAGACAATCCTCCTGTAAGCAGCCTCAGGCAGAGAGAACTAGAGCCTGAACAGGTCCCTTCCTCCCAGTACAGAAACACTTCTTGTCTTACTAGGCAGGGGTAGCACCCAGTTCAGCTCCCAAGGCCAGAAGCCTCAACCAGCTGGACCACAGCACAGGGTTCCTCAGCTGCAGAAATGGCATTTCCCCATACAAAAATCCCAGCTAATCCTCAGAAGATGCCGCAGTGCCAGAGACTTGGCACAACCCCTTACCTATTTTTGTAGCACTATAAATATTTTCGATGGGAAACACCTCGCCCAATCCATACAGGAGAACTTTGGCAAGAGCTGGCATCAGTTGGGTGGTCGTGATCAGGATGTTCTCACAGTTTTTTCTAAAAGAAGAAAAACACTTGTAACAGCACATTTACAGGCAGCAGTGCCAGGACTGCTCCGGGCAGTCTGATCAGCTTCCCCAGGTGCCACGTGCTTTCCTGTCCTGCTTTCAGGAGGCATTTTAGGACAAGGTTTTTCAATTTTTGCTCGTTTCTCTGTCAGAAAAACCATTTGGTGAGCATGGGGACCTTCCTAACTACAGGTGTTGCAGCAGAGAAACAGGGGTGGAGTTCTTGCCCTCAGTCACTTGGTCTCTCAGCAGCAGTGTGATGGAGGCAGTGCCCAGCACAGCGCTGCACGCCAGCCCGAGGGCGAGAACGGGCTGAGAAAGCCTCGCATGCACTTCCAGGTTCCATACCTGGACTGGATGAGCAGCAGAGATTTTAATGCAGTTTCCAGCCAGGAATCTGTCAGCACTTCTATGTCAGTCCTCAGCCGCTGCAGAGCTTCCCTCTTCTGGGGACTAAGCAGGCCTGGAAGGTAAGAACACGTGTTTGCCTGGCAAGTCTGACACGGGGACAGCTGTCCCCCAGTGCACCAGCTGTCTGCTCTGCAATAAATAACAGAACTGATTGCCTCTGGAAGCTGTACTGTCTGTCTCACAGCAACGAAAGAAACCAGCTCCCAGTGACATGAATGAGCCCAGACATCCATCCAGGAGTCTGACCGTGGAGAACTGGGCAGACACTTTTCTGCCATTATTTCAAAGCATTTCTCAGGATGCAGGCAATCAAAGGCACTACTCTCATACAAGGCACTCACAGTAGCAGGGGTCCAAGGCCACAGACCAGGGGAAGGAAGGAACTACAATCACTCTCTCTGACCATCTGCTTTCCAAGGACCCTTTCCACTTTAAGCCCTTTTACATATCTTTTTTTAAGCCACCACCCCCCCTTCCTTTATTCCCATGTTTGTAATCTCTTTTAGATACCATTTTCCTCAAGCCTCTGGTTTTGAATTAAAAGCAGACAGAAATGGAGCCCATTTCTGCTCCTGACAGCACACACAGCAATAAAGGAGCACGTGGAGCCTGCATGTCTCTCCAATTTCCATCCATGACACATGAGCCCCCCTCACTCCAACCTGCTGTTACACCAGTCCTCTGCAGCGAGGCCACAGAGGGACCCACGGCAGGCTGCACTGACACCTACTTCAACATGTACCTTTCCACAGGTCTTGAAAAACTCTGCATCCAAGTTTCCCACGTGCAAAATAGGAAATCATGGTCTGA
Source organism: Machaerirhynchus nigripectus (assembly GCA_013397975.1). NCBI lineage: Eukaryota > Metazoa > Chordata > Aves > Passeriformes > Dicruridae > Machaerirhynchus > Machaerirhynchus nigripectus. The sequence continues at coordinate 40,885 of VZRQ01000115.1, read as the reverse complement.
TGCCTACAAGAAATCCAGTAACTGCAGCACACTGAACTGCAGACCTATACTAGCACATTTTTAATGCTGAGAGTTGTAGCTTTGAACACCTGGTTTTTAGAAAATATGTCCAAAAAAAAATCTATCAAGGTTTTTGTGTAGGCAAAGGGTACCCAAACCCACAACCAACCAGGCCAAGTCACCCTAGCAGGTGAGCTGCTCCAGCAGCGTCCCTTTTCCAGGGATGGCAATGCCAAGATTCAGACTAAACAGAAAATTCATCTCCATTTGCTCACTATGGTTTGCATGATTCATGACTGCTTTGGAGTTGAAAGGGAAGCAAAACTAGAAGGCTTTAAGTGACTTTGTGAAGACAGAGCACAGAAGTCATGTCAGACTGTGGGCCTGAGAGCCCAGGGGTGACCACTGTATTTCCTGACAATGGCACGACCAAAGGCAGACTTTGTGGAGAAGTGAATGAGACCTCCTGAGCAGCAGGGCAAATGAGTCATTCAGGCCACTGCTGAGCAGAGTGCCAGCCAGCCTTTCATACCAAATTAGCAAAGGGATACTATCTGCACCAAAACTTCTGCTCTAGGACTGAGTGACCATCCTTGTCTCCACGATAAATCACAGCCTGCACTGGCACACTGTTCAGTTTTGGAAGACATACCCTCCTAGATTCCATGGAAATTTGATCCCAGTTAGTGCTGGGAGAATGGTTTACTTCTCATGGCCACAATCAGGAAAGCCAAAGCTCTGAGGAAGGATGGAGTCTGGCCCCACAAGCTCTGTCCAGTGCTCAGACCTCGGTGCAGGTGACCACTCACCTCCAACGTTAGTTTTGTATTTGTTGTAGATCTCGCGTACCCTGCGGTAGCGGAAGGCCAGTTTCCTCATCCAGTCCACTCCTTGCACACCCACTGAGGAGCTGTGGTTTGCGTTACTTCCAGAGCCACTGAACCCATCCGTGGAGAAGTTGTAGTTGCTGTTCCAGGAAAGCAGATGTTAGGTGTGCCACAGCAGCAGGAAACACTTTGGAGAGGAGCTGCACAAGCACCGCAGCACCTGGAGAGCGGAGCCTGGCTCCTGTGGGAATGCGTGCTGACATCCAACCACAGCTGCTGCTCTGAACTGCTACACTGATACAACTCCTTTCCCATCCTCCACCACAAAACCTTCCTTTGCTCTTTGGCTGTTCATTCCTCTGCCATATGGAGCATCCTTCCCACTGACCCCTTCCTCATCCTGCAGCAATAAACCCCAGCACGTCTTCCAAACACAGCATCCATGCCTTTGTATCACAACTGCAGCTCCACCAGCAGATGAGCTGCTTCACCAGCCTATGACTGCAGGAATCAAGTCCTGCTTCAGCACTTTCTGTATTACTTTCTCTCTGACAGACCTTTCTCAGACTTTTTCACGAGCCAGTTTAGCTCAATACAAAACCTACCTCACCCTGTTTGATAGTGAGCACCATAAGCTCTCAGGGATGCAAACCACAGGGGGATTTTCAAAGGTCAGGATCATGGAATCACAGGATGATTGAAGTTGAATAGGATCTTCAAGATCATCTCATTCTAAACCCCTGCCATAGGCACACTTTTTCCACTAGATCAGGTTATTAATCTAATGCTGTCATGAGATCTGACGTGTTGGTTCTCCATTCCTCACTTGCCCTTGAGCACAGAGGCAGCATTCAACAGTGGACAATATAATCCACAACATAATTTCAAAACTCTTAATGCTTTGTAGGTCTTCAAAGAAATGCCCCGCAGCAAACAAACACTTTGCCAGGCTTCATCCCCTGCACAATGCTGACCTCCAACTCTTAACCCCATCTGCATTTGAAGTCTTCACAAAACCTGATTACACCAGCAATACATTTCCTGCATTCATCAGTACAACACCTTAGATCTTGGCCGTTGTCATCAGACGCCACATCTTCTATGTGTACCTGGTCACACTCCTGGTAAAGACAAAAAAAACCCCAAAGATAAAGTCATGTTGTGGTAATCCAAAAACACACTGAAATTTGCAGATTAAAGAAGCTGTGATAGAAACCAATCTCTTCACACTCCCCAATAGCAACAAGCCATGCCACAGTGCCTCCACAAACCCACAGAGCTTGCACTAGCTCGTCTGCCAGTACTGGGTTTTAGTTCCCAGCCCCTAGAGGACCAAGCCCAGCCTGGGATCTGAAGTACCAGGCAGGACTGAAAAAAGCACACTTCTATTTTATTTTGAGTTGTTTGCAAAAAAAGAACTTCAACACTCACTAAATAGGTTGGACTCAAAGCTCACTTGTCACTTGAAACCCTTCTGCCATTTCAAAAAAGCAAACAAACCAAAATAAAATTACCCCAAAACCTTATTATCTGGTCAAGCATTGCTATTCCATTTTCTCAACATGGGTCAATAGAGCCACAGCAGTGTGGTGGCACTGCCATGGCTCTGGTGCTTGGTGCAGCTGATCTAACTCACTAAACAACACCTACAGCAGTACATGTTGTGGTTGAGCACACAGCTAACACACCAATGACTCCCCTTTCAGCACAAGAGACTATTCAGCACTTTCATTTGGTTTTTGTTGCTTTTTTTCCTGAAGCAGGGAGGTAACTCATTACCACCTTTGCAAAGTTCACTGCTGCCAGTAGTCACAATCACAATGGAAATATCATTTAAGTCTCTGTTTGCATCAACAAAACCATCTTGTTTTTCCATGATGTGCATCAGTGCTATACCTACAACTAACTGATCCCTGTTCACATTCAGCCTTCCTAAGCCTTAAACTAGTGCTGTCAATTCTGCAAGTTACATTGAGTGGAGTTACATCAAAGAAAAAGGGAGGGTGCTGTGTGTCCTCCATGGGTACAGCCTGCTTGTCTATGCAGCATGTCCTTCAAAGCTGTTCCACAGCCAAAGTCACCTCCTGTACTCTGTCCTTGACTTAGTCACAGCCCTTGAGAACTGACATCCTCAAGACTGCCTTTTCCTCACACCTCTGGTCTCCATTTCAAAAGGGTATCAGTGGAAGCAAAGTGCTCACCAGTCCAGAAATGCAAATACAGGATGGCTCAGACATCACTCTTTTTATATGCATGGGTTCAAGCAGAAACCCAGCAGAAACTGAGAGAGCTCCTGACACTAGAAGGCTGCAGAATGCCTGTCTCAGTCAAGAGTGCACTCCTGATTTGGCTGTGCTTACAACAAGCAGTAAGAGGCTCTGAAGCACAGAGCCCTCACAAACAAAGCAGTGGAATTCTGACAGGGTAAAGTGGAGTTCTGCCTTTCAAACACATTTGCCATGTACCTCCAAGTCATTGAAAAACAAGTGAGTATCAGCAACTTCAAAAATCATCTCCTCCATGGACAGACCTGAGCCAATCACTAGAGTTGGATCCTGGAAAAACACAAAAAGAAAATGTAAATGCACTGTGGATACAGGCAGAAGGGAATTGTCATAAATCTCTCATCAGTTAAACTCACAGAGTTTTCCACTGTATATCAAACCTGGCATAATTCCAGCTACATTCAATGGTGTGAACAACAATTTCCCTAATATTTTAAACAACTCAATAAAAATAAAAAAAAATTAAAAAAAAAAGAAAAATCCACATTCTGATAATACATTGACCCAAAATGTGACAAAACACCTCAGTGCTCCACAGGAGAGACTGATGCATTTTCACAGTCAGCACATACAAAACATTCAAAAATCTACAATGTATTTTGAAGGAGAAAAACCATTTCCTTTCCCTATGTGCTAGGACCTCAGTAATTCCCAGTGAGGATAAAACCAGTTTGACAGACTTGCACTGTAAGAAGGGACATGTTGGTGGATGTCCATCTCCTAGCTCTGTATAAAGCCAAATTTAGTTCTCTCCCTGCCCCAAACTGCCAACAAAGTAGAAGTACCACCTAAGAGAGTTAAAAAAAAAATCTATTCCTTTTCCAAAGACTAACATTTAATTCTGCATGACAGAAATGGGTTTTCTTCCATGGAAAAGAGAGTATTACCTTGCCATATTTTTGAGCATAAGACCCTGTGAGAAGGGAATGGAAAATGATGATGGTCTCATCCAGGTCCCAGAGAAACACCCGCTGCAGAGAGAACAAGAGCATGTCAGAGCTATTCCAGGCACTGAACTACAATACAGGAACAAGTTTTGGAGTTAATTTTGTGGTTAGCTGCAGTATGCTTTACCAGGTATAAACAACAGTTCTCATCTTACAGGCTGAACACATTCAGCTCTTCAGTTTATTGCAGTGGAGTTTATTTACTACCACAGAAGTACACACTCAGACCAAGGCTCTTTGGTCAAACTATTTCAAAAGCTTCTCTTGCTTTTATAGTTATAAAAGTAAAGCTTAGAGTGCTAATGAACTTTAGAGCCCTGCTGAGGTAGAAGTGTACTTCCTGTGATCCGGAGAGCACCAGGTACATGCCCTTGGTGTTTGCCACAGAAACCTTTGCTGTAAGTAAGGCAATGAGCTGCCATGAAGACTGGTAGAGTTTTGGTACAGAAGGACTTTGATATTGAGAGCGGGGCCAGCGTGGGCCCTCACACTGGTCCGGGCTGAAGGAGCTGAAGGGCAGACTGGACACCAGCACAAGCCAGTAGCACTCTCTCCCTGTGGATAAGTTGACTTTCCTGCTGGAGTGTGCCACGTGTGCCAGAAAGGAGGTGCTGTCTCAACCCAGCTGGCACTGGGAAGGTTAGCCCAGATTCCATCTCAAGTCCCAGAGATCTGTGAGGAAATGAGAGTTGCCAGCAAAATGCTATCAAGATGGTCAGCAGGCCAGAGGAGAGGCTAAGGGAACTGGGATGGCTTATTTCAGCAAAGAGGAGACTAAGGGATATATAACAGGAGACCACAACTAACTGAAAGGGAACTACAAAGGAGATAGAGACAAATTCTTCTCAACAGTGGCAGATGGAAAATTGCTGTGGAAGAAGAAGGGGAAATTTGCAGCATGGGAGATTCCAACTGGAGACAGAAAACCTCCTTCCCTGGGTGGATGTGGTAGTGCTGGGCCAGATCATTAGGTACAGGATCTCACTGTCTAGGTACAGGATCTTCAGCCTTGGAGGCTCTTGTGGCTCAAGCAGACAAAGCCATAGATAGCCCCAGTGCTGGGGACAGCCCTGCTCTGAGCATGGGGCTGTAGTGGACACATCTGGATGTCTCCTCAGTGACACCACTAGGATTCCAAGACCCGTTTAAGTGATGCTTTGGGTTTGAAAGGGACTTTGAAAACCATCCAGTTCCAACCCCTCTGCCATGGGCAGGGACACCTGCCACTAGACCAGGTTGCTCCAAGCCCCATCCAACCTGGCCTTGGGCACTTCCAGGGATGGGGCAGGCACAGATTGCCTGGGCAGCCTGTGCCACAGCCTCCCCACCCTCACAGGGAAGACATTTTTTTCCTAATATCTAATCTAAACCTATTCTCTTTCAATTTGAACCCATGAGGACAGAACTTTAGCAGGGCCTGTAGTGATGGAACAAGGGGGAATGCTTTTAAACCCAAAGAGAGTAAATTTAGACTAGATGTAAACGAAACATTTTTTACAATTAAAGTGGTGGGGCACTGGCACATGTTGCCCAGAGAGGTAGTGGATGCCCCATCCCTGAAAACATTCAAGACCAGGTTGGATAGAGCTCCGAGCAACCTGATCTACTTGAACATGTCCCTGTTCATTGCACGGTGGTTGGACTAGATGACCCTGAAAGGTTTCTTCAACCCAAACCATTCTATAATTCCCTTCCATTTCCATGGAATCAAAAAAAGGGAGGAAAATTTTTATCATCACACTATTCTGCAATGCTACCTGTAGAAAAAGAAGATCACTATTTACCTCCAGTTCACTGTCCTGTGAGGAGGAGGTATCTGCTTTCCTCTTCCCTCTGTTCTTTCCAGGGATGTTTTTCCTTGCTTGCTCATCTAACTCTTTACTTGCTGTTGCTCTTGGTAGCAAAGGACTTGTGGATGCATCTCCTGGAGAAAGAAATCACACAGCTCTCATCCCCTCATGTCTCAAAACAAACACCAATACAGCACTGGCCACAAACCACCTTAGCAAAAGGTAAGGTGTTACTTTACTATGTGGATGCAGTAGTAGTTGAACCCTGATTAGAACATAAACCATGATTTCTTAGTCCCATCATTTCAAAACAGCTCTGTCTTCTCACTTCAGTCCCTAGGACTGAGCTATTGCAAGGGCTATTGCCTGCAGAGCAAAGCCAGAGCAGAGCAGCCTCCATCCTAAGGCCTGGAACCCCGCACTCATTTCACTTCCCTGGAACTAGTTTATTACTCAACTGTTTTATTTAATAGACAGTTGAATATAAAAGAGTAACAGCAATGATGTTGGCCCTGGAGACACAGCCTTGGCCAAGCAGCATGGCCATGACTGATGGGGACACAAGATGGAGCCTCTTCTGCTACTGGTAAGAACACCTTTCCCAGGGAAAGAGTACACCACCTCCATAAAAATCACTAACTTTGATGTGCAGAGTATAAGGAACATGATGGGAAATACTCTATGAATCCTTTATTACAGCTCAGGCAGAAGAATTAACATCCCAGACATGTGCCTAGGTAGTTCCAAAATAGGACCAGACCTGTAGCAGGAAGGCAGAGGGCACGGGGGGCTTGGAAGAGCTTTAATTCAGTTTGGGGCCTGAAAGATGAGACACTGCAATTCCTATGAAAGCCAATGCAAAATGGTGAACCTGGAGAATTCCTGAGCTAAGAAAATGGCACTGAGAACATCAACAACTGGGCCATTCCCATGACCTTGAAATAACAGGTCAGTTCCTTAAGTCTGGTTTTCAGCAGCGAATGAGAACTAATTCTCATTAATAAATCTGCTGTTGCTCACCTCAACTAGAGGGCAACTGTTTCCTGAAAGAGGGAAAGTGCTTGGAGCACCACACTTCTTGATGTACAACATCACCCACATCAATAGCATCTCATCAGGTAAAGGGGAGAGGGGTTTGAACTTCACTGAGCCCCAGACTACAGATTTGTATGTTTGGCTCACTGGCAGCCACCCATCCCTGCCTGCAGGTTGTGTGACTGAGCTGGAGGACTTGGCTGAGCTCAGGTACTCCTGATAGACCTGGGGAAGATGGATAAGGCAAAGTGCTGCAAAGGCAATCACTCAGCCCCTCCCCCAGCAGGCTGACACCCAGCCCCTCTCTGAGCAAGACCCACCCTAAAAACCAAACCCCACACAGCCACCTCTTCCTCTACTTCAGCTTTTCTTGCTGAACAGGCTATTACATAGTATGGAAAATCCCTTTAGTCAGTTCATCTCAGCTGTCCCAGCTGCATCCCCTTCCAGGGTCTTGTGTATCTCAAGCCTGCTTGCTGGAAGTGTAGAGGGGAGAAAGCCCTGACCCTGTACAAGGATTGTTGAGCAGGAGCAAAAATACTCTGTTAGCAGCATTGCTTTAGCTATGAATCCAAAGCACAGCACCAGCACAGCTGCTGGGAAGAAAGTTTCCTCCAGTCTGGCCAGATCCAGGGCATCAACAAAAATGACTGGAATCTGGATTTTTTTTCCCCCCAGCCTTCAAATCTGCAATAGGCAGCAGATTTCAATTTAAAACTGCTCAACAACACAGGAACAATCTCCTAGCTCCCTGTGCAAGACACCAGAAGAAAGCATGAAGTTTTTGCTCGTCCTTGATAAATTTAAGAAACTCTGTTTTCCAAGAAACTTTAGCCTACACTCCTGAGAGTGGGACACAACCCAGCACTAGTGGAAAAGACCAAAGGTGTGACTTCTCTAAAACAGGCAATTAAACCTTTTCAATACACTTTCTACTTCCCTTACCAGCTCAAATCTTCTCTCCCAGACAAGTGCCAGTGACTGACTGCTCTGCAGATGCAGCTGTGCCCATAGCAAAGCACAGCAGAGCAGCTGTTTGCAATTATGAGGCAGAAGAAAGGAAGGCACGTACTGCTGGGCACATCAGAGACCAGCTCAGCCAGAGGGGACAGCTGAACCACACCTCTTGAAGATGCAGGAGCAGTCCCAGAGGACTCCTGTAACTGGGACTGGCTATGTCATGGCTGCCAGGTACTCTGAACACCTGGCTGCAGCAGAGAAAGATGCAGCAGGAGCTACTGAGACTGAATACAAGCAACTGCCCTGTAGCCCAAGTGAACAGGGAGCTGCTGCTGGCAACTCTTCAAGTGACCCCTCGTGCTCCCTCTCCCTGGGGCGCACAGAGTATGTGGTAGGTGTCCTGGAATTGCAGCAGCAGAAAACTTCTGCTACATAAATATGGGTGGCCCACCATAATATTCTGCACACCAGTGAGACCAGTCTGACAAGGAAGGCAAGTGTCCCATCTGGCCCAGCATAAACAGATGCTGCAGGTACCCTTTGGAGACGTTTCCCCACACCTGCCCCCTGCACTGTTTAGCAGAGGTATTTTGCAGCTGTCCTTTACAGACCCCGCCTCACCAGAGGAAGGTCTCTGCACTGCCCGTGCTGGCACCAGGGCGTTTGGTTTCTCAGCTGGGTAGGTGGTCGTGGCTAATGCCATGCTTTCCGTGTTGCTGTCTGCTGCTGGCACCACTCCGAAGCCTGAGCTCGGGTAACAGGTCTGGTACTGACTCTGGCCAAGGATTGTGTACGTAGGATACTCCTGTTGGAGGAAAGAGTTAGTGATGGTAGGACACCTCATTCAGAAAACACTCTGTATCAGGATGACTTTTGTATTAGAATATCCTGTCCAAGAAAAATCCCAGCAAGAGCACAGTCTGACTTTACGCTGTTTTATTCTGCACATGTAAGACATTCCCAAAAAGGGCTGAGAGCTCTAGCTACCCAATGGCCCCTGCACAGGCAGGTTTTGCAAAGGAGACCAGAGATCACAGGGCAATTCCTCTGCTTCCAGTGTCTGCAAAAATTAATTCATAATGAATGATGTAACAGGGGAGTTCAGTGGATGCCAAGACATCAGTGCGCTCTGTGCTCTGGAATGTGTGGTTTTGTCTTGCATTTGACTTCCTGATATCAGATGTACTGACAGTGACAGAAAGTGACCTTGGGCCTTGCTGGGGCACAACTACAGGATAAATGGCCCTTACTCATGTCCTGACTTCATCAAGCAATAATTCTGCATGCTGTGCTGGAAGGTATCCATTTATGAAAACTACCTAATTCATTTAGGAGATCACTGAGCACCTGGAGCTGTGCTTGTGAGGATTTTAGCTTCTGCTACTGACACTAAAAAAAGCAGCAACCCGAAATGTCACATCACACTGTTCTGGTACACTGTGCTCTCCTGACTTCCTTGAAAAGCAGCCTGGGTTTGTGAACCAGGTACCTTGGTCTGAAATACTAAAAGAAAATATTTTTCCCCTTATGGTTCCAAGCAAGCTTATGCTTAAAAAGCAACAGCATTAGCACAGAAGGATTTTTGTGCATCCATTGCATTTTCCACACTCGCTGTATTCTCTTTCTGAAAAGCTGGACACTGAAGGCTTGCTTTGTATATCCAAGTACTCAGAGTGGCAGTTAACCACCCACAGAGGTAAAAGGCAGGGGGAAATGGTCTTTGCCAGCTTCCAGGGTTGTTTCACTTTGTTCTAGTCTACCATCAGAATGCACACCCTACTTTATTGGGTTGGTCTTCTGTTTGTGTACAACTTCATTTCCTATTGTTATTGAGGGAGAACAAAGGTGTCCAAGAAACATCCACGTCTAATCCTCCCTGTAAGTTTAGTCCTCAAAACAGCTGAATTGTTTCTGCCCTTCCATCTCTCTCGCAGAGACCTCAGTTTAAGACTCACCTCACAGCTTGCAGATGAGGCAACCGCTTTGAACACATGAAGTGAGTTTGTTGCAAAGGCCAAAGGGAGAAGCATCATGGTCAAAGAGACAGAAGGAGTGATTTGGTGACTTTGAGTTCCACACTGAGCCCCACAACTCCAGTACCACTGTGCTCCATTTGAAGTGACAGTCCCATGTTAGTTTTGAGCAACGTGTGAAACAAAGGTAAAGGAGATGGTGCACATAAATTTACCAAGGAAGCTTTACCTGTGAGATGCTGGCTACTGCTGACGTGGAAATATTGACAACAGTTGAGGATGTAGAGACTGGACTGGCATTGGTAGTTGATGCTGTAAAATTGAGAATTACCGCATTAAATATTCTAGAAAAGCATGAGAAATGAGAAGTTGTGAAATAAATACTTACTAGGCAAACGTGCAAGCATTTGTGCTTCCAGCAGCACTCTGCTACTAAGAGCCAAAAAAGGACTGGGGTGTATTTTGACACCAGTCACATTTCAATTGGGCTGACAGGGAAGGAGAACTAGTACATCTTTAAAAACAGTCCTTTCAAATGGTTCAGAAACCTTTTCCCTCCAGGGCTGCTAACCAATTGGTGTAGAACTAAAAAGGTTTTACATCTTTACTACATGTTTTGATAAGACAACAATCCCATTCTGATGGTCAATCAGTAGCAGTTGAAAATGAATCAGAATAAATCAAGAAAAAGGACATGAATGTGTTTAAGTCAGTTCTGTTAAAAAAAATTTCTGCATCGAACTCAGCATTTTTAGTCTAATTAGATTACACATTTAAGGAAACATTAAGAATGTTTCAAATAGTAGAAGAAGTGTTTCCTGCAGGAGAAAGTGAATATCTCTCCCAACATTGCTGTGTCTAGAACAGGTTTTTGGATGTGACTTTCTCAAATAATCTGTGAACAGCTCATAGGACGAATTCTCAGAGATGTTAGTATCAACTTGAAGATGCTTCACAGCCTTCATGTCACTACATTCAGTTCTCCCAAAACACAGAGAAGGCTGCTAGAGCAGCACTTGGGAACGCCAGCCATTTAGCAGTGTCTGGGGGGTTGCAGACACAGGGCCACTCCATTAAATATTCCTCAGTGTGGGGTTTTGGGACTCACAAGGATAACAACAAATAATTAAATCAGCACGAACAAAACCAGAATGTACAAAACCAGATGCCACCAAGAACTATTTTCTTTTCTAAACCACCTTTCTCTGCACACAAATAAAACCAAAAAATCACTTTTAGATGCTTACGTAAAGACTTGCAGAAATCCACAGTACCCCTACTTTACCATCACTCTGAGAAAAACCCTCATTTTCTGCAGATACCACCATGAAGAATTAACCCCAAGAACTCAAGCTTCTGAAGGCTTCACTCCTGCTGCCCCAGGGAAACAGACCCACCATGAACTCTTAACCAGTGTATGATGTGCCATGGCAAGCACCGGTACTACCTGGTGCCTCCCGGAAAGAGGAATGGACCCAAAATATGCCTCAAAAAAAGTTAGCAAACAAAAGAAACAGATCTTAAAAGATGTGTAGAAATACACAGTATTTACAGGAAATACGGTGAGAAATACGAAGGGTGTCATCTCTGTAGAAGCAGAAACGGGGAAGTAATTAGCCCCAGAAACGTTTAGAAAAAGGCAAAAGGGCTGCACTGAGCAGCAATAATGGCAATGAAGACACCCAAGGACCTAAAGTAGCTCCACAGCTACCTGAAGCCCAGCTGTGAGAGCCAAGGCACCTGTCACAGACACTTCTCATAAGCAACTGCTCAAAAACAGGAGGCAGCTTCCAAATAAAACTCCTTCCAGCTACACATTATGGAAAGTATCAAGGCTGTTATCACCGTAAGAGAAGGTCCCTTCCTGAGCCCCTGTGAAAACCAGCTCTCCAGAAAAGACCCTTGCCAACCGACCAAACCTGCCACGCAGCCAGCGCAGAGCAGCTCTCTGGAACACAGATTGCTGCACCACTGCTCTCAAGACTCTTATGGAGAGGAAACAGAAAGTGACTCTTATCTGTAGTGCTCTGCAGAAGCTGCTTCTCCACTGAGATTGATTGCAGAAGTTAAGAAATGAGAAAAAAGATTTCAAGGTTTGGTATTCCCTCATACGAACTTCATTGTTTATCTTAACACTGGTCTCCCTCCAACATGTCTTTTTAGTAATCCTGTATCTAAACAGTGCTACATACCAGATTTTTTCAAACAGTTCCCACCACATGGATGAACCAACTCTATCTGCACTGTGGGCCACTTCCTTTTACCTGTGAATGGGCCAGAACCATGCAAAAATATTTGGCACGGATTTGCCAAACATGACTTCAAGGTCTGAGCTGTAAAAAGACCAGCAACCACAAGTACTGCATTAAAGGTGCCATGACTCTTTTCCTCTTTTCTTTTCTTTATCCTCCACTTCAGGCCTCATCCTCAGATATTACATCCCTGCCTCCCCTACCGTATTAATCCCAATCTGCTTTGCTTCAATCATTTTCAAAGAGCCAAAACCAGAACCATGCACTGAAATTCCCCTCCAGTGGGTCAGCATCATTGTTCAACTGTGTCTCACCCTGCTGATTTGAGTGGAGAGAAAAGACAGATATTCCAGGGATTACTATTAAAACAACTTTGTCCGTCCTTCCAGCTTCTGCTCTCCACCACCTCCCTGGCAGCAGCCACGGCAGCAGCCCCTGTACTGACCTGACCCCTTGGTGGGCTGCTTGAGAAGGAAACATAGCAACTCTGAAAAAGGAAAAGTTTCCTGCCAGTCTGCAAAAAGTTTTTCCAAAAAGCAACAGCATTTGCACAATTGGGGTGACCTTTGCATACTTGGACGTGACTTGTGCGCACTTTCAGAGAGCAGCCTGCAGGGAAGCTTCTCACATCACACATTCCCCCAGCAGCACAGATTAAAATCCTTCTCCTGTGTGAAAGCCTGACAAAGCTGGGGATGTGCAGTTTGCAGAAGAGAAGGCTCCAGGGGAGACTTTAGAGCCCCTTCCACCAGAGGGGCTCAGAGAGAACTGGAGAAGGACTTTGGACAAGGGATGGAGTGACAGGATAAGGGGGAATGGCTTCCCACTGCCAGAGGGCCGGGTTAGATGGGATATTGCCAAGGAGTTCTTGGCTGTGAGGGTGCCCAGCAAAGCTGTGGCTGCCCCTGGATCCTGGAAGTGTCCGAGGCCAGGTTGGACAGGGCTTGGAACAACCTGGTCTAGTGGAAGGTGTCCCTGCCCATGGCAGAGGGGTTGGAAGTGGATAATCTTTAAGGTCCCTTCCAGCCCAAACCAGTCTGTGATTTTATAATTCTTCTAGAGAGCGAGGCCTGATATGTGTCTGTCACCTCACCAATCCCCAGGGATCCACCTGCTCCCCATGGGACATCACTGGGAAATGTGGCAGGGGTCATGTTGTGTAGAACCATTCCTGACCCTTGGCAGTTAAAGCTGGTGCTGTAAGACACATTAAGTCATTCTGCTGGTGGGAGTATGGGAAGGACAGTTATGCTGGAAGGAAGGGAGTATTTCCAGTATTGCTTTCCTCGTGTTATGACTGTGGAAAGTGAATTAAGGATAAATATTACACTAGGCCCCTGACTGTCACCATAATGCAAGCTGAGGAAGTACCATTACATACCACTTGACTTTCCTCAGTGAGAGACACGCTAAAACCCACTCACTGCTAATTGTAAGAATTATCCCCTTTACTTGGCTCTCATGAGACCACACCTGGTTATTGGCATTCAGTTTGGTGCCTCAAGCACAAGAAACATGTTGATAAAATTCAGTGGGTCTGGTAAAGAGACACTGAGCCAGTCAGGGATCTGGAGAACGCGCCCTGAAGGAGGCATTTCTCAGGGGAGAGGGACTGTCCAACCAGAGGAGGAGGTGGCTTTGGGGACCTGATGCAGCCTGCTGGTACTTGCATGGACTTTAGTGAGAGGACAGACACAGGCTCTTTTTGCAGGTATGCAGCAGCAGGAAGAGAGAAATGGTCAGAACATGAAAGAGGGAAAGCTCTGCGTTGACAAAAGGAAAAAAGTTTCATCATAATGACAGGCAGGTTCTGGAACTGGCAAAATTTCCATCCTTGGAGGTTTTGGACATACAACTAGGTAAAGCTCTGAGCAACCTGGTTCTGAATTCTGTATCAACTACTCTTTGAGCAGGAAGCTGAACAAAAAATCTCCCTAAGTCCCTGAATTATTCTGTGAAAATATTCCACAAGAAATATGTTATGAATTCCTGAAATGCTTTATAAAATCTTCTGAGAAAGAGACAAATTTTCACAATTTGTCGCCAAAACATAAATGGCAAAAATCCAGCCTAAATAAAAGGTATCAATTTGCACATATGTGCCATAAGCAACAATATTCCATTATTCAGCTATCTGGCACATTCACCCCTAAAAACTGCTGTGGAAGCTGGTGAAATTCAGCACCTGCCTTCTTAGATGTGGCACTTCCAGCAACTAGAATATTTGTATGGTATGTCTATACTGCGAAATTCACTTCCTAGCAGATCTACCAACCCAGTGTGTGTAATATGCAAGAGCCGTCTACCTCCAGAAGGAATTAAAACCAAATGTTTAACAATCTCACTTCAGTCCACGCATTTCCTGACATCCAGCTAAAGACCACAAACAAAGAGAAATGCAAGAGCATTCCCAAAAAAGCATGCAAAGAACACAGCATTTAGTCTCCTTTCCCCTTCCCATTTCCTCTTCACCCTGTTCAGCCCAGCAGCATGGCACCAACGAGCCAGCCTGGTGCACGCACAGGTATGAGGCAAATACAAACCCAGACAGACACAGGCACAAAGGAAAAAGAGGCAAAGCATGAAGAAGCATGCACAAACCAAGGACAAGCGTGCAAGCCTCTCTAGTTTGGTATCTGGACTCGGTTAGGTGGAGAGAGATGCAGATAAAAACCATGCCAAGTTACCTTCAATGGAATAAGAATAATGTGCTGGGCTGGGCTGGCTTGTGGTTAACCCTGTAGTGCAGGTAAGAACACTGTGCTGACTTGTAGATGGAGTCTGAATTAAACCACTTTCAGGTTTCATACCTGGCCACAGTGCACCTGAATCAGATAAATTGGACCAGTTACAAACAGATATGCTGGGACCAAACAGCATGCTCCTACCTCAGATTAAGACTTTGCTCTTCACAAAAGCAAGTAACAAATGACACACAGAAAATGGTTCATTTTGGCAATAGCAAGCACTGACTGTCAGGCTGTGCAGGGATTAGAGCTGGTGACAAAACGGCTGAAAATGAGAAAATTAGAAGCACCAAGAAGGCTAATTTGCAAAGCTTTTAACTAAAAATCTGCTTGTGTCGTTAAGACTCACTGCCCATGCAGATAAAGGACCTGCCAGTTGCTGTGATTTCGGGCTGAGCTGCGCAGCACTGCAAGTGACATCAGCTGTTACACAGTGAGGCCAAAGCTGGGATCTATGAAGGCCAAGCTTAACGCTTTCGCCACTTCACTGGGTTTTGGGATGAATAGTTTAAAACAAGCCACAAGTCAGTAATTTTCCTATACTGACAACAACAAATACAGAGCTAAAAAAAATTAAAAATCCGAACGTTTCTTCCAGATTTCCTGTTGTTTTGGAACACTTTTGTAACAACCCTGGGCACGGCAGAGAGAGCAGAGTGACTGTAATTAT
Source organism: Machaerirhynchus nigripectus (assembly GCA_013397975.1). Classification (NCBI taxonomy): domain Eukaryota; kingdom Metazoa; phylum Chordata; class Aves; order Passeriformes; family Dicruridae; genus Machaerirhynchus; species Machaerirhynchus nigripectus. The sequence goes on along the minus strand of VZRQ01000115.1, from coordinate 25,399 downwards.
GTGTACAGGGCACACTTAGCATGTGGTTCAGCTCAGGTGCCATGTTAAGATCGAGGTCTCTGCACTGATGGGTGCCAACAGTGTCCAACTGAGGCAGCTCAGCACAGGCCACACTTTTCAGGGCTCTTCAGGCTTTCATTTGAGTGTCTCCAAATCTACATCCAAAGTCAAAGACAGTTCTCCCTGGCCCTGGTTAGAAAGCAGAAATATTTTGAGAGGATCTACTTAAAAACAAGGAGGAGTGTGCAAAGCAGAGGGACAAAACGTTTGGAGCCAGACAGAGTTCAGGGCCATCAGAGAGACCACCCTCCTTTGTAAACACCCTAAAAACAGTACCAAGGCTGCAGAAGTCACCTGCAGCCCTTCACCCACTCTAGCAGGACTGAGCCAAGGGCTATGAGCTTCAGGTTTCTTACCTAGAAGACAAGGGACACTCCATCAAGCTGGACATGAGCAGCAGCTCCAAGAGGTTGCTCCATGCTGCAGCTTTGCCATAATTAAATTCTGCAATGGCCCTTTGATTTATTTACATATCTGATCTCAAACTGACACCTATGAGTCAACTTAAATCACTCCACTCTATACAGCCACCCCAGGGTTTGACTCTTCAACTCTCAAGCTGAGTCTTTGTTAACGTTTCAAACCTCCAGAACCTCAATAATTAGCAAACAAAAAGGAAAGGCTGATTTAAGAAAGACTGTAAATACACTGCAGAAACTCCAGAACAAAATATATGGGAAACAGATCCTCTAAGGATAGTGGGAGCAGCTGTGTTTGTTTAGTCTGGAAAGGGAGTGCCACCATCTCCAAATGGGCGAGCAGTTTTTATAGGGGACAGTAACCAGAAGCTCCTTAGGGCACAAGACAGAGGGATAAGGAGCAGACAGCAACACAATTTAATGGTCACATGACATGCAGAAGTGCCAAACAACCTGACAGTGAAACACAAACCCACCCTGAATGCTACAGGATAATGCCCACAGCAGGAGTGTGGCACCAGGTCAGACACACGCAGAGGGGCTGGCAGCACTGGCTGGGTGCCAGCACAGGAGCTGATTCAGGTCATGCACCAAGGCATCTTTCAGCCCCATGACTGTCCTGCTGTTACAGACATGTCCTACTTTCTATACAGCAAGGCACACTCCTGGACTGGTGGCATATGTCCTTCCCCTCTCTGCAGGACAGCATTACAAGCTAGCACAGCCTTAGGGATGATAGAGAAGAAGCTGTGAGAGGGAAAATGAGACTCTTCCATGTCCAGTGGCAGTACTGTATGTCACAGAATGTCACAGCACACATCTACATACATGGAAAGGCCCCACATGGGACATCCCATCACTTGTAGGTTTTTCTTGAGTTAATGTAAGCCATCACATCCATGGTGAGCTGCATGTCTAACTTACAGCCACACATATGCAGCCTGGATGTCACTGCTCTTATTTTAATGCTTCTTTAAAAAAATCTCTCCAGACACGAGGGCATCCCATGCAGGACAATGCACTGAACACCAAGAGAACCGCTGACAAATCAGCAAGAGCTTAGGTCATCCTTTCTCTACAAGCAGCATCCTGACTTCAGCCACCTCAAGACTATGCTTGTGTTTGTCAGCTTGCTTGAATTTCATGCTCATTTGTTCCAATTAGATAATCCATGGTGCCTTCTTTCTGGCATGGAAACAAACACACAGTAGGAAGACACACCAACCTCTGTAACAAGCCCTCTGGTGCTGGTAAAACATCTGACCAAGCTGTTGGCCCTTGCCTGCTCACTGGAGATTCTGTGAGCAGAAACAATTTCCAGAATTCTCTCTGCAGTGTGCAAATTCACTCCTCTACCCTCTACCTCTCCATCACACCATGCAAGGTCCATCTTCTCAGCATGACTCAGCAGGTACCACTCCAGTATGATTTCCATTACTGGAAATAATGACTTTTAACATCTTCCTAACACTTGAGTTCACACTAAAAATTCAGGTGTTTAACGACAGACCTCAAAATCCACACCATCCGAAACATTTTGGATATTTTACAGACAAAAGCTCCTTTGACGTCAATAGAAAATACAGATCTCCTTCCAGGTCTTCAGAAGAATTCCTAGTGTTACATTTAGAGTATAATATTGAAGCAGCTGAGTACCCCTGCATTCCAGAACATTTGGACTTAAAAAAAGGAACACTCCCCCCAAATACAGCCACCACTACTGCCACCAACAAAACATCACACACACAACACACTAACAAAACGCCTACACCCTCACTCCCTGCCTCCAAAATTGTAGAAGTCTAAACCACCTTTTAGAACAACTTCACTGGAGCATTCCATATATTTACAAATATTTGCCTTTAAAAAAACCAATATGTGACACATTAAAACACGCAACAGCACAACAAGCAGCCTCAGTGCACCATGCACAACAAACTATTAAGAAACACCAAATAAATGAAGCAAAGGAAACCATCAACCACTGTTCAGATACAGCAAAAACCAGTGCAACAAGGCACTGAAACTGAAGTGCAGGCATCCAGTGAGGAGCAGTATGTTCCAGCAACCATTAGTAATTACAGTATTAGTAATTTAACTTATGTTTAACAAAGCCAAGTCTGGATTTATTATCTTTCCTACACCATCTTTCAAATATATCATGACAAATCAATCGTTTTGTAACCCTTAGAAAAGCCCATGCTCTGTCAGCAGCTAACAAAAGCCAGAAATATAGCTGTTTTTATTTAAAGAGATCTAATTTTTTAACTAAGGAAAAATTCATCCTTACACACATCAAAGTACTAAGATTTTAGCACTACAGATAAATCTGCAAGAGGCTCAGTGCATATGGCTGTGCAGTACGACCACAAGCCCCTGAGACATGTACTTAGAATCACAGAATTGTGGAAGTTGGAAAAGACCTTTAAGATCATCAAGTCCAACCATTAACCCAGCACCACCACCATGTCCACCACTAAACCATGTCCTCAAGTGCCACATCCATAGGTTTTTTGAACACTGCAAGGGGTGGTGACTCCACCACTTCCATAGGCAGCTGGGGTGCTCCCCCAGGGTCGCTGCACAGTGGGGTGATGCTTTCCCCTCTCCTCATCAGTGTTGCATGCTAAGGGATAAAACAGCCTCTGCTTCCTTCCATTCTCTGAGATCTGGCAACACTGTACAATATTTACATATGAAACCAAGTTAGGCAACATTGAAAATGGAAAGAGAAGTTAAAATTTTCATTTTTAATAATCAGTTATAAAATTTGGTATGTATGTGGGGATAGACAGTCATGGGTTTGTTTGGTTTTTTTTTTTCTCCCCAGTGCCTGACATTTTGATGTCCTGGCTGCTCAGACAGAGTGGGGAACAAGAGGCTGGAGAGCAGCCTGAGGAAAGGGACCTGGGGGTCCTGGTCAATGGCCAGCTGAACATGAATCATCTCTGCCCTGGAAGCCAGGAGGGATATTTCATGTCCTGGGGGCGTCAGGAACAGCATTGCTGGCTGGGCCAGGGAGGGACTGTCCTGCTCTGCTCTGCACTGGGGTGGCCCCACTCTGCTGGGGTGGTCTCACCTCAAGTGCTGGGGCAGTTTTGGGTGAGAGATGTAAAGCTATTAAGAGTGTCCACCGGAGGGCCATGAGGATGGTGAATGGTCTGGAGGCACCACAGGAGGGGCAGCTGAGGGCCCTTGGTGTGTCCAGCTGGAGCAGAGGACACTGAGGGCAGAGCTCAGGGGGCTGCAGCTCCTCCCGAGGGGCAGCTCCGATCTCTGCTCCCTGGGACAGGGACAGCACCCAGGGAACGGCCGGAGCTGGGCCAGGGCAGGCTCAGGCTGGAGCTCAGGGAAAGGTTCTTCCCCCAGAGGGTGCTGGGCACTGCCCAGGCTCCCCAGGGAATGGGCACGGCCCCGAGGCTGCCAGAGCTCCAGGAGCGTTTGGGCAGCGCTGCCAGGGGTGCCCAGGGTGGGATTTGGGGTGTCTGGGCAGGGCCTGGGGCTGGACTCAGTGATCCTTGTGGGTCCCTCCCAGCTCAGTACACTCTATGATTCTAATATACAGAGTCTAAGGAAAAACCAGGCAGTTCCTTTCACTAGCTAACCCAGCCAGAAGTTACACATTTTTCTGTCTACACTACTCACCCTCAGCTCCCTTTATACACCATGGAGAAAGTCAGGCACTATATTTTAAAGCAGTCCAACACTCCAGAAGTATGTTTCCCCATCCATGCACTGGGTGGGTATCTCAAACCCCATGGTGGAGCTTTAGTGACAACACAAGTCTGACCCTTCAAGCATTTGCAAAGACTGCAATAGCTATCAAGAGGGCTCAGTTATTAGAGCAAATTAAGCAAATTATTTGCCTAGTGGGATTGGAGACATTTTGGCATGAGCTCTCGTTTGGTGAAAAATGAAATAAAAAAGTCTTAATCTTGGACAACAAAAAGGAAAGGAAAAAGCAGAGAAGTTGTAGTATGGGGTGTTGTGTCATTTCACTAACAAGGAAACTGCACAAACATAGCTATACCACAACTGGAGACAATTACAATCCCAAACCAAGAACCATATGACAAACTTCACGGGGAGACCCAAAGTAACAGCTTTGTAAGAAATTTTATAAGTCCTATAATGAGATCAGTGCCCAGATACAATTTAAGCTAGGCATGTGCTCTCCTACAAACTCTTCTCTCCAACACAGCTGGTTAAGCTTAACACTGGCTGTTTAACGAGACACAGAACAGTAATTGCAGGCACCAAGAAGTCTTTGAAAAGTCACTCTTTACCGAAAGGAGGTAGTCCGTAGGTCTGGGTGGTCTGGGGGTAGATGGTGTAGGGCTGGGACTGCTGTAGTGCTTGGTACTGAGGCTGAGCAGGGTAAGGGCTCATTGTTTCCGATACTGGTACAGAAAGGATATGTGCATATGGCCTTAGTGAAAAGAGAGAACAAAAGTCAGAAAGAACTATTTACATCATGCATCTTTCAGCCTTCACACCAGAAGACACATTAAAAAATTGCTCCAGAAAGGAGAAACTACTCAGACTGACGTGTCCTCTTAGTGCAATAAGCTCCTTGTGCTTCCCAAGGCACGCTCTTGAGTTAATAGATGCTGCCAGCTCCCTGTGGTGACACCAGGGAAACTCCCTCCTCCAGGATGCCACAGTACCAGTGCTCATCCAGTACTGGAAGGGCAGGGTGAGTTGGGAAGAACAAACTTCCAACAGGCACAAGTAGTTAGTCCCACTTATCGTGCCTTACCACACCAGACCCTAAAGCTACTGTAATATAGCAGTATCTGTAAGAACCAGTGGGACACACACAGAGGCTACACAAAAACAAGCAGTGGGGGTTAAGGCCTATCCTGCTCCAGTGGGAAGGACTACAAAGATCCGTAACCACAGTGAATGATGAGAAAATCTTATATTCCCCTTATATTTATTTAAGTTCCATTTGTTTATTTGGCAAATATTACGTGCATTATTCACGATCATGTTAACTACTTGAAGGGGCTCATTTATCTTTGTGAACATAAAGCAACAGTCACTAAAGCCAAAGGGTGAATTCTGTAAGTTCAGTGTCCTCAGCAATGAGTATCTGCTGCCAGTAGTGGGATTTACAGCATTAGAGAAATGCACAAAGATACAAAAAGATTACTTCAGAAAGAAGTAAGAGTTACAGAACTCAGTAACAATTTCTTGACTTACTTTGCAGAATACATTTGTGAGGTATAATCATTTGATGACCTTGGGATATAATCAGTGCATGTCATAACTGAAAAAAAAATAGTTTGTGTAATTACAGAGGTGCTTTCAAAACCCAACAAATAAAAACATATATCAATACTCATGGTACATTTTAGTCAACACACAGGATTTACGAAGAGTTTTAGTGCCCTGAATATCTGTTTCAAAGCAAATTCTCAAAAACACACTGTTAAACTGGCACAAAGCTGTTCTGCCAGCTCACAGCAGGCAGATAAGTCAACCACACTATTCCTCCCTGTGTAACAGTGCTCTTTCTCTTTATCAGCTGGTACTATAATTTTTTTGCAACTGTCATAAAAAAACTTTGATTTCAGTCCTCCCCAAAACCCTGCCTATTTGCCAAAGGGGCTTCATCTGCACCACGTGTAGTATTTCTGTCCTGGAGCAGAGACCAAATGCCTGTTTTGCCAAGCTTTCCTCTTCCCCTACATACTCTATCCATGCATGGCTCCAGCAAACTGTCTTTCCTGTAAAAAGGAACAGCTCCTGCTCAGTGAACTTAATCACACACATCCAGTGAAGCACAGCTGCAGTGCACAAGGCCCAGAGATTCCTCTAAAGTAATCTGGTAGTTACATTCAACCAGATGTTTCCATTCTTGTGCTTAAATACATCCACAGCAATTGTACTCTGAAACTGGTAAGACAGAGTGGCTCAGCTGGCAAGCCATGGAGGAAATGTTTCAAATGTTCTCACTCAGCACAGCCTATGGCTCCAGCACACCTCGTGTGAGATAGCTCTGCTAGGGCATTCCAGGCTGGGGTAGAGAAGGGGGCTTGGGCTCCTATGGTTTAACCCAAGAGCCATTAAACAATCCCTAGATTTACATGAGCTGACCTGATTAAATACTCAGCTGTCCATCAAACTAGGAAAGCAACGATGGGCAGGACCCTGGTGCAGAATGTGGCTCCATACAGCCTCTCTGGCACACACCACCACCACAGCTGCTGGGAGCTGCCACTTCTGTGACTGTGTATCTGCACAGTACATGGGTTTAGCAGTTCGGGTCTAGAAGCACCATACCCAAACCCTCAGCAAACACAGCTGCACTGCTGTGGATCCAGCTGATTCCCCTCTGAAAGCACACAAAGCACCCAGGGCTTGCCCAGGAGGTAATCCAGGCTAACTGTATCCCCTTGTGTGGGCCCAGGGGCCCCGCTCCCCCACCACTAGCATTACAAGAGACCACACTTCCCTCTCCCTCTGGATTAACACCCTTCAAAACAGCACAGGGTCACGGATAACAGCACACTCTGCCTCGGGATTTGATCCAGATGCCAATAATGTGCTCAGGAAAGTTGGGCTTTCCATATCAGACCTACATTATTGCTCTTGTATGGCCACATAGTTAACTCTCCTGAGTTACACTGAGGAAAGCAAGACAGTCGCCACAGGCAACCCTAACCCTAAAGTGCATTCTGCCACCTCAATAACCTTCTCTGTCTGTAATCTGAACACAAGCAGATGAGAGGCACAAACCATCAACCACATGTGCTGAACCTCCTGAATGATCCATGAATCCCCTTCCTCTGCTCCTCAGTGTTTGCCTTTACTCACAGTGTGAAGCCCATGTAGCACAAAAATACAACGGGAAACACAAACTGGGAACTTTTGGACCTAAAGGCTTTCCTTCAACACTTGTCAATTCCCACATCCCTCCTGCAAAAATGTTAAGGATTTGTAGGGGTTTTTTGAGAATGTCAATATTCATCTGAATAATTATGTAGTAATTCTATTTCTAGAATTCCTATTTATAAAATTGCCTATAAAGAATTCAGAAATGGTGCAAAAAAGCAAAAAATCCCACAATAACACTGCATGCAATTTCTGGGATTTGTAAATGGCTTATCCAGTTAGGCAGCAGGTTTTGCAGGCTGCATTTTCTCATAACTCCTGCAACACCACAGTACCTGGATTAAAATAGCAAAGATTTAATCAATTACAATGGAAAGTTACACCTTACATACTTTCAGCTAAGATGAGCTGATTTACACTTTGAAATATGTATTAGCAGTCAAAGGTATTCCACGTAGGAATCTGACTTTCCTAACAACTTCCAGCCCTCTTTTTCCTAAAGAATGGATACACTCTACTTTTCACTTACTAATCAATCTTTGTATTCCCTGCCTGTTTCCTCTCTGTGAGCGTTCTGCAGATATTCAATACAATTCAGAGTCTAAGATGAAGTGTATGGCATATTGCTACAAAGGACCCAACCAGCTGTGTAGAGATAATGATTTATAAAACATGTTTACAATAGGCATTATAATTCATATAGACTCAAACCCTCAAGAAAAATCATGTCTAAGGCAGATAAGACACAGCAGTACTCAGAAGCACCCAACAGCAAGCTGGGGGGCAGTGACACAAAAATATTTGTTAGAAACAGATATTTCCTTACCACCAGGCATTAACATTTTGTAAACACTATCGCAAACATTCACTTTACAACTGATAGTGAGGGCAGGCTAAAGATTACAAGGAGAAGACAAAGCCTGTGGTTGATGAAGCATGGTACCAGGGAAAGACAAGAGGAAAGACAAATTGGAGAATTTCAGAGATACTCACTCTCACTGGACATGGGAAGGCTTGAACCCAGGTTTGAAGATTCAGTTTTCTGATCACTGACTTCTGTGTTGCTCACATGACTGCCAGGACAACAAAGGCTTAGTATTAGCATTATGAACTCTTAAACGAACATCCTTGGGCATCATAACCCCTGGGTTCAACCTTTCTGACCAAGGCAAACTAACTCTTCACAGAACCTAGCCCTGTGCTCTTTGCTGTTTCATGAAGAGATTCTGAGAGAGAGATCTGCAGCTGGAATTAAACATCAAATTATATGGGGCCTGAGTGGCCAGGGTTTGGTGGAGGGGGGACTGCAGGGGTGGCTTCTGTGAGAAACACCCCTTGGTGTCTCCATTCCCCCAGGCTGGAGCAGCCAAGGAACTGCTGCCAGCAGTGGTGTGAGGCCCTGCTGTCACAGGCTCCCCTGCCCGTGGGCATTGCCTCACTGCTGGGTTTGTCCCTGAACACCAGTGTGAAAACATCCTTGAACTGGGGGTCACTTCTGTACTTAAATATTTGCAGGTTACTGGATTATTTTGGATTTGTCCCACACTGTTTCAGTTCCATGTCAGTGTTGCTTTGTTCATGTATAGTGTAGGAAGTGCAGGTAATTTCTGACTGAAACTTTTTTTTCCTTGATGATTGCCTTCCTGGCTTTAGTTTTCGTTATTCCTAGTTCTGCAACACAGCTTTTCATGAGGTTTTCAGCCATCTGTGTGCTGTTCTGACATTCTGAGACTGAAGTTTCTCAAGGTGAAGGAGCCAAGGTAACTGTTTGTTGCTGCTGAATGGGGACTTCCACTTGTAGCTCAGGTGTGCACCAAGCATGGTGCTCTGTGCCTCCCTCCATGACCCGACTCTACTCACCATCCCAGCAAAAAACAACTGCAGGGTTTTGTGTTGGATGAGCAAATTAAACACTCAGGAAGAACCTAAAGGTGCCTGAGCTGACCTGCACAGGGAGCAGGAGGCTGTACGAGAAATAAACCCAAATCTTACCACACCTTCCCTGATCCCTCCCTGCTTTCTGGGCTCAACTAAACTCCTGATTTTTTCTCCCTCCTCCACCCCCCGCAGTGCAGGGGAATGGGAGAAACAGGTCCAATGAATTCTTTTAAACTAATCCATTGGTCAAACTTAAAATCATGTATAGTTTTGTCCAAACAGAGCCAGAATATTTAAACAGAATACTTAATCAAGTTAGAAATGCAACTTTATCCCTCCCCTCTCTTCTACTTTTAAATACTGGATGTCTACAATTTTAAAATACAAGGATGTTTACACTCAGATCTTGATCTCCCTGCGCCCGTGGGGAAGCTGTGGTTGTGCTGAAGCAGGGTGACAGAGAGGGAGAAGGGAGACCACCCTGACATGCTCAGACCTGCCCATGCTGCCCTCGAGCTCTTTCTATCCACGTGAGGTAAAAAACCTTCCCTAGGATGTTATTCCCCTGACCTCAGGTGGGCCAGAAAGGGAGCTTGTGTGATTAGCTCAAATTTCTAACTTTTAGAATATACCACATCCACTCCTGCAGAAATGGCCTGTTTCCTCCTTGCTCCTACTGGAATGGCAGAGACTCCAAAAAGAAATCTTCCTTCACTGTATTTGCTGCTACTCAGAGAAACAGAACAAATCCCAATATAGCTATTCTCGTTGTAAGTACTACTAATAATAGTTAATTCCTAAATACAATACCTATCAGAAAGCATCTACTGAGGCTAAAAATAGTATCACACAACAGCTTTAAATAGGAGATGCTACCAATTCAAGAGTTTAATTTTTCAAAGCAGTTTTCCACACAGTTTCACTAAGAATAGTAGCACAGATATTATTAAAATATCCCAAGTCTCACCAAATTAAATGCATATTATGTGCAGTATGTGACAGTCTCATTCTGTGAAAGACGGCTGTGATGATGCCATTAGGATTCTTTGTAGCCACTTTCATAAAAGCTTTATACCATAGGGCCAGTTAGTTATTTTTTATTGGGAACTTCATCAATATTATACCAAATACAAATGCAACTATATTTGCCATAGATCTGTAAAAATAAATCAAGAGGCAAATTTCTAAAATGAAAGCTTTATAACTGTAAAAGACCATAAAGAACTGTTCCACACTAAAATCAAATTTAAAATCCCATACCTCAGGCTCTGTTCTCTGGATTCCTGCATCTTGGCTTTTTTCACCTGCAAAGACAAAAATGTTCAGAGCTACAACCAGCACAAGCTGGAGGCTTCACAGTGGTGGCTAGACACACAGCCTTGTCCTGCACTCCAGAATTCACCAGTGTAACCATGGGCTCTTCGTCTCTGAACAAGCCTTTTCCTAATCAGAAAACAAGGGCAAACACTGGATCTTGTATAGAGGAATTGTCACGTTAGTTATGTAAGTAACAGGTGCTGAGATACACAGCCACAGAAACAGCTGGTATGGACAATTTTGTGGAAACTGAATAAAACAGTCATAAATTTTAAGAAAATCTTATTCTGCACTAATTCAGCACTACAGCCATAAACTTTGCTCTTTTCCCCCTGTATTTTAATATTGCATAAAGATAGGAACGTGAATGTTTTTTCTGTAATAAATTAGGAGTTTTGACTCCTGACAAAAACCAGCACAGCACTTATTCTCATTTTGTAGGTTCCAGCTGGATCCTGTTCCTGTACTGGGTATTACACTACAGACAGCACTGGCTTGAACACAAATTTGGTTTTTGCAGGCTACAAACATTACTTTGAAACCCTCAGTAGGCTGCCAGGGTGAGTTCCTGGATACACAGGCTTCTCTTTCCACACCTTCTCCCTCTAAGCAGGAAGTTTTACAGCCTTCCATGTTTCTTGAGCAGCTTTAGATGCCAGGCTTGCACCATCAGTATCATCCCAGCCCCCACAGGACACTCAAGCACTGTGTAGCACATGTCTTCTGTGAAAAGGGATCTGGAAAGGCACACGCTAGGTACCAGATTGCAGGGACTGCAAAGAATAAACCTTGCACCATGTTAATTATGTTTACATTTACGTTTCCATTTCATATGACTTTGTTCCTAAGTCATAATATTGCATAAATGACATTACCTTGTATTTTCTAACTAGTTCAACTGAAGAACATTAAATTCTCGCATTAAAAAGGCATCAAAATCTTTTCAGTTAGAACACACCCAAAGTGCCCTCAAGCACATTATTCTGTTTCTGTGTGCATTTGACAAGGTCTCCAAAATTACAAGCATCACTCCCATGGTAACTTGGCAATTTCTTGTTGAGTTTGCACCAGGTTTATTTTGGGAACAGAACACAAATACAAATATTTCCGCTTAATCCCTTTGCTGTTATGTTTTAGATACACAATTTAATTCGTCTCATACTGTATTGATAATTCTCTACCCAACCCTCCTGTGCTGTGTTAGTATCAGTTATTGATCATGCAAACAGTACTGCAAATACTTCACAAATACATAGCAACTTTAACCTTCTGACATGATTCCCTACCCCAACATGTTGTTACATTAGGCATTAAAAAATGCCTTCCACTTGTGGAAACAATGAATCACAGGATCTTTTCAAGATCTCAAGCATAAGAATAATTAAAGACTATATACCCTGTAATAACCAGCATGCTGATTCTGTCCCTAAAATAGTGAATTTTATTTTCTCTACAACATGCTTGAAATGTCTGGTTTTCTGAGCATAACAAGTAAGCATTTTGCATAGAAACATCATAGAGTTCAAGTATACATAACTATTCCCTTATTACTACTGCCTGTACAATTATAGTAAATTAAATGTACAGCACATTTTACAAATAACAAAATGCTTTTTGTCCTCTGGATAAATATACCAAGTATAAGCCTTCTTTTCCAATATTAATTAAAATAACTGTATACCGAATTTGTGAGATCACCGATTTGTTTTATATTTTCATTTTTAGACTTTTAAAAATGTACTTACTGGTTGTTCGGGTAAGTCTTGTGTCTCTTCCATGGGTATTAGTATTTTAAAGCTTAAATGATCCAAATCGTGTGTTCCTCAGCAGTCTTCAAGCCCTGTTAAGAAAAGGTGTTCATAGCTTTATGTACTTTTTGGGGGCTTATCATGTAGGCTATCAGAGAATATTAATTGCTATATACTCCTCCCAGAAAACCCGTGTGGCCATCTCCCAAATAAAATACAAAATTCATCTATGGAAAGATTTCATAAACAAGGGATTTAGCTTTAAGCTTCAAAGATACAGATTTTTCATGCACATGGTACATTTCTACGTCATTTACTCGGACCACACTGCAGAAACTAACACACTAATCAGACACATGCACCATGATTTTAAAGACACTTTAAATGATCAAGTCTGGTCTACTAGGTCAGTAAACAGCATGATTCAATCTAACCTGTTTTAATTTAGAACATTTATACAACAATCAAAAAAAATCAGGACAAGACTGTACACCTAAATGCATTTGCACACAGTGCTGTTCCTTGCCAAATTCACAATGCAAGTTCATTATTTCAACTGCACCTTTCAAAAAGAGAAGTTTGATGAAATTTTATAAAATAATTTTTATTTTGGAAGCATTTAGCAGAGAGATCTTATATACTACACCAAAAAGCTGCTACCTTTCAGAGGCTTAAAATCATGAAAAAGAAATTCTGCAGACTATTTTCACAACCTGATTAACTTTTGCAATTTGCTGGGCAAAAGAGAAAGGCCTGTGTCCTCCTGGCTTCCCCATCTGCCCACACGATGTGCATGAGCAGTATGACCATGTGTTTTTGTTCTTTCCCCTTCTCATTTTGGAGCCACTTTATTAAAACCAAGCCCAACCTCTTCAGAGCAGCTTTTCCTGAGCTGCCTCCTCTGCCACCCCAGCAGTGCCTGCTCTGCCACACACCCACACAGCACAACTTCAGGGGGATTACAGAAATTGGAAGAAATGCTGAAAAACACCTAGTGGGTTGGAGAAATTAAATCCAGCGACTTTCTGTGCTGAGGTGCAACCTATTCCTGCCTCCACAGCCCCAAAAGTCTGGCTCTAAGTGTCTGTGGAAATGTGAAAGGCCATTTTACAGACCGCTCTTTCCTCTGGGACCTTCTGTTTTCCCATCCTGTCTGGAGCATTCAGGCTCCTTCAAATCACAGAATTATCCCCACAACAAAGTGACTGACTGAACTAGGTTACAGAAGTAACTTTCTGGTGTCCTGAAAACCATGTCTCTGTCCCCTCCCTGGCTCCTGCCAGACCTACTTAACCTGCCAGCACGTGCAGCCTGCCCGCAGCCAAGTCCCACGTGCCAGCCACAGGGATGCTATGCAGCCTGGAATAATTTCGTATTAACCACAAAAACACAAAGGGTTTCTCCCTTATTTGAGGACAGGTCTTACGTGCCGGGGTGTATTGTATGTGCCAGGATAAAATTTCATTGAGGGTTTGAGGATTTTGCAGGGCTGCCACCCCTAATCAAAGCTACTTACCCTTATTGCCTGAACTCTTAAGTCAACTGAATTCACAATTAGTCTCTTCCATAACTCAGGTTCTTTGGAAATGACCCTATTCACAAAACACAAGAAAGTCTACAGTACAAAGCATTACTGTTACCTTTACAGTTTTTCCTCCATCAGTTTCAATCAGTTTTATTTTAGATATAAATCTTACTTCTTTTATTTTTTGTAGAAATAACAGAGAAAAATCAGGACTGAAGAGAAACTCTGCCACTCAGAGATTATAAAAAGGAGTACAGAATACAGTGGCCAAGAGCAAGAAGATTTGAAATTCATATCAAGAGGTCCTGCCCCTCATCCTTCACTTCTGTTATTTAACCCTATTTTGTTGTGTCATGTCATAGAAAAATCCCAAACTAAACTCTTCAGTATGGAAAAATATTTTACATTCCACTGATCCATACAGCAGTAACTTCCCATGGCATGCTTTGCTTAAAGGCTGTGAATAGTTCTTTAATTTTGGTTTTGAGAAGGATCTAAATAATTACAAAGACAAAAAGATTCCCAGAGCCCCACTGGAATATGTTACATGCGTGAAGAAAACACTCTTCCCAAATACATCGGGCACCTTGTAGCACCTGGAAGCAGAGGACTGAACCAAAGCAGATGAACAGTAAGTGCCTGCCTTAATGGCAGGTAGAACTTGGCCTAGGGTGGCTTCATGCCTTCCCTATACCTCCAGAAACAGCAGCACGGACACAGGACACCTGCCATTCCACAGACCAAGCAGCAGTGTGCGTCTGGGTGAAATGGAGGCACTGAACATCTGGGAGCAAGGGGTGAGGGCACCTCCCCCAGCCAAGGCCAGCAGCAGCTTACGCTGGTGTGGGAGAAGGGAGAGCTCCTGCCTCTCCCGACCTCCAGCAGCCCACTCCTGCCTGCCTGACACTCCCTCCTTCATGGCCACCAGAGGCTTGCGTGGTTGAACAGCAGTCTGGATGTAGGATCTGCTAAGGGAAAAGAAAGAGAAAGAAAAGAAAAACCAGAGAGACCCGAGCACAATCTTTCTGCTAAGCTGCTGTCAGAGAGATCAGCTCTAGCCCCGCACAGCCCTGTTCCAGGGGAGCCAGCAGGACGAGGATCAGGAAAAACATGCAAGCAGAGCAGCAGGATGTCCCTTTTCAGCCACAGCCATGGTAAATGAAACCATAATTTTACCATCTACTTGATGTTTCACTTGGATGAAACAGACATCAGTCACGGTGATAAATACACAACAGCCTTTTCACCTGTATCACCCACCCAGTCCCTGGGTTCTCATGCAGAGCAGGCACACGTCCTCCTGTGACTGGGCACAGAGAGTCCTTGGACCATGGTATGGCAGTACCTCTCCCTGCCATCCCCTCTGCCTGCCTCTCTCCTCCCGCACTGGGAGGCTGAGTGAAGCTGCTGCCAGCTCCAGGGCCGAAGCCACAAGGAGGAGGATCCAGGGAGCAGCTGCTCCTGCCCCTGCTCCACCACAGCTAATCCCCAGCTGCCCTCCAGCCACCCCCAGCCCTTGGTGGGCACAAGCCCCAGGGCCCCGAGCTCCTCCAGGTGCTGTTGGACACCTCCTTGCCCAGCAGCAGAGGTCTGAACCGCCCAGAGCTTGGCTTTCCCAGAAAACAAACCCAGCATCTTGCACCTGCTCAGCCTGAACTGCCTCAGAGGAGCACACTGAGCCAGCAGCTTGCCAGCAACAAGGATGAATTTTAAAAACTGAAAATATACAATGCTGATTTTTTGTTGGGGTTTTTTGGGGGATTTCCCTGATTTTTTTTGTCTTTTTTTTTTTCCTTGCACATCGAATCTTAAAATTAATTTAAAACTTGTATAAAACTCAACGTAACTGCACTTCAGGTAAGCTTATCCTACATAATTACGGAACATTTTTAAACCCTAAGTGAACACAGCAGCAGAGGTATCAAAGAAGATCTTTGGCATGTTCAGTTCTGCAGAGAGCCCAAACTGCTGTGGTCACACCCAAGGGCACTGGTCCCCATCCCACCACAGCCCAGCTCCCCGAGGCGACTGTGCCTCCCGAGCTCCCAGGAGAAGGAAGCGGGAACGTACAGCTCTGGGGACAGCTGGGGCTTGGTCAGGATTCCCATCTATGCATCTGTTCCTATTTCTGTGAGAAAGAGGTCTCAAAAGCCAATTCAGGTGGTGAGAATGCTTCTGTGGGCCACTGCGTTTGTGAATGAAAAAAACAGCACAAAATGGAAGCAAGTGTGCAAGAAGCCATTAAACGAGCTGCTGCAATGAAAGAAACACTCAGAAAAATGAGTCCATTGTTCTGCTTCTGGAAACCAGCAAAGTACCACACTTTTTCCCTTTATGGGGTGATTTTTGTTGACTACCTGATGAAAATTATTCTGTAATATGTGAATTAAACACCAGTTTTTATTTAATCTAGACTTGTTTTGAATAACCATCCTGTTTAATTTCAAGTTGCATGGAACACCAACAACGCAAAATATTAAGAATTGGGTTTGCGTGTCATTTTATTTTGTTTGCTTAATTTAAGGAGCCATGTTATCTAAACCTCAGACCAGAAGGCATCAGAGCAGAGGAACGGGCTGCAGAATCGCTCTCAGCAGCTGCCTTCTGCTCTGCACAACATCTTGATGCCAGTAATTCACTATTAAAAGCCCTGGCAAGTGATCTCCAGTATCTTGCACTAAAGCCTGTTTTAAAAATCCTAAAATAAAACGTCCAGCTTGGTCAGACTTTCTCAAACTAGATACTCTGGATAGAATTTCTGAAAGCTGCCCGCTTTGAGCAGCACCTGGATAGACTGCTATTTACTTTCAGCTTGTGCTTTTCAAGCCCATCTGCCTTGGCTTTGGATATAAAGTTTCATGCAAGAAACAGTTCTCCCAAACTGCAAATAATTAAAGTCAGGATACTGTGATAAAACCAACACACAGTAGTTACACTGATTAGAAAAAAAAAAAAGCCAATTGACGATGGTTTTATATTACTTTAAAACGGTCACTATTTCCCTAAGAACAAAGCTTTGATTGGGGTAATGAAATTACATCAATTAAACAGCGAGTTGGAATAAAACCATAGAATCATTAATGCTGGAAAAGGCCTCCAAGATCATTAGGTCCAACCAATACCCAGCTCTGCCAAGGCCACCACTAACCCAAGCCCCCAAGCACCTTGTCTTTTAAATCCCTTGAGGGATGGTGACTCCACCTCTGCCCTGGGCAGCCTGTGCCAGGGCAGGACAGCCCTTTCAGGGAAGAAATTTCTCCTAATACCTAATCTAAACCTTCCCTGGCACAGCTTGAGGCCACGTTCTCTTGTTCCATCCCTTGTCCCCTGGGAGCAGAGCCTGACCCCATCCTGGCTCCCTCCTCCTGTCAGGGAGCTGTGGAGAGCAAGAAGATCCTCCCAGGCCTCCTTTTCTCCAGGCTGAGCTCCACCAGCTTCTTCAGCTGCTCCTCATCAGACTTGTGCTTCAGACCCTTCCCCAGCTCTGTTCCTTTCTCTGGACACGCTCCAGCCCCTCAATGTCTGTATTCTAGTGAGGGGCCCAAAACTGAACCCAAAAGAGGGGGACAATCACTTTCCTATTCCTGCTTGACACACCATTTTTCACATAGGCCAGGATGCCCTTGGCATTTTTGGCCACCTGCACACATACTGGCTCATGTTCAGCAGCTGTCCACCAGCACCCCCAGGTCCTTTCCTGATGTGCCTCCTTCCAGACACTTTTCTCCTAGTCTGGAGCATTGCATGGGATTGTTGTGCTTAGGTTGCACTCCATCCCCTTGTCCAGAACATCCATAAAGATATTAAGCAGGACTGGTCCCAGTACTGAACCCTGGGGAACTCCACCAGTGCCCGGCCACAGAGGGATGTAGTTCCATTCCCCTTCACTCTCCGGGCCCAGCCATCTAGATAGTTTCAAACCCAGCAAAGAGAGCACCTGTCCAAGCCCTGAGCAGCCAGTTTCTCCAGGAGAAACGGTGTCAAAGGGTTTACTAAGGTTCAGGTAGACACATCCACAGCCCTTACCCACAATGCAAGTCACCTTGTGTAGAAGGAGATCAGATTGGTCAGGCAGGATCTGCCTCTCCTGAACACGTGCTGGCTGGGACTGACCCCTGGTTGTCCAGTATGTACCATATGATGGCATGCAAGATGGTCTGTTCTATAGCCTTCCACACCACCGAGGTCAGGCTGTAGTCCCCAGATCCATTTTCTGACCCTTCTTCTAGATGGGCATTACATCTGCAAGCATCCAGTCAAGGAAGGCTGGGAAATGATGGAAAGTGGCTCAGTGAGCACCTCTGCATGCTCCTTCAGTGCCCTTAACTGGATCCAATCTGGCCCCAGAGACTTGTCTAAGTGGTACAGTATGCATTTATAGAAACATTTTTTAATTGTCTTTTACAGCAGTAGCTGTAATGTATTGTACAAGTTTTTTGTACAAGTCATCTATGCGGTTATTTTCACTCCTTAGTTATTCAAGGACCACCACCTTACAATCAACAGCAACAAAAATACATTAATTAGGCAGCAGAATAGTATCGTATTCCCATATTTTCTGGTGGGGCATTTCATGACAGTGTGTCCCATGCTGCTGCATTACACACACACAGGATTGGAGCATGCAGACAAAGCAATCCAAAACATCACCCAACTGGAGCAGAGCTTTTCCTCACAATGTTTTCACTCCGTGCCACTCACCACATGACAAACAGCTTCTGACAGAAAAGAGCAGAACTTGGCAGTGCAGTATGGCAGACCTACCCCCCTTTGTTTTTTTAGATTTAATTAAAATACCCAGATAAAAACAAAGGTAAAAGAGACACATATTGACGTTACTATGCATTGCACAGCTGTTGAGTGCTTTTTATTCTGAAGGTTTGACTTAAGTTTTAATCTTCAGGCAAAATATGCTCTCAAGTCATCCCCTGCACTGGCAGTGGCCTGTGCTGCTCCACATTACGGTGCAAGAAGGCACACGGATATATTTTATTCTTCCCCGTATCTCAGCATGCCTATATCCAACTATGATAGTATTTCACCTGCCAAGCTGATAAAATATTTCCAACTTATTATTCAACACAGGCTGATCAGTGTTCTCGCTGTAGCAAGGCAGCACATCCAACCTGCTGTCTGCTCCTACAGGATCTCTCCTGAAGATTTGGCAAAAACAGGCATTCTTTGAAGTTTTGAAGAATCTCCCATTTTGCTTTGAAACAGCTTGATTAAAGATCCTAGGAAATTACAGCACCAGCCTGGTTCCTGGTTTACGGAATAAAACAGCCCCTTAAGGAATTGTCAGAAATTGAACAATTTTGTGTACTAAGTTTCACATTTTTCTTCCTCCAGGCAAAACCAAGATCATGGGAATTCTTCATGAGTTGTGACATTACAGTGACGCAAACTAAATGAGTGAGTAAACTGGTGTGCAAAATGTTCAGTCTGGTGAAAGCCAAAAAACGTTAGAGATACTCAAAAGAAAAGGGACTCACCCTAGTAGTGCAACCCTGTGCAGAGACAGGAGTGAGCAGGAGGGACTCAGTGAGCTTTCCTCCTGCACCACGGAACGAAATACCCCACACAAGTCACTCGCTCTCAGAAGCAGAGCTGGCAGTAGCACAAAGCATGCTCTCCTTCCCGTGGTGTGCAGGAGTTCATTGGTACCTGTCAAACTCAGGTTGCACAGTCCATGTCTGTGACTGTCACCCCACAGCTTCCCACCCAGTGGGAACAGGCACCTTACTCCAGTGTTTGAAAATCAGCTGAAGTAAGAAGGAAAAGGAAGTGGGATTTCTAAATTCACACTGTGATGCCAACCCCCCTGCCCTGAGTCCTACCTTCTAATACTACTGATAACCAACTCCTCAAACAGCCTTGCTCTCCAAAACAAGTCTTGAAAATGCCCTCTAAAATCCATCTTCAAGACACCATCCTTCAGGCTTTCTCTCGTTAAATCCACCCCCTTCATAAGCAGTTTTCTCCTAGTTTCCTTCTTCAGAAGCAGAGCTGAAAAAGGACTCAAGTTAATGAATGAAAGCTGGGCTACACACCAGCCTGCTGATTCCCCGTCTTGAACAAATCCAGCAGAGCTCACGACAAACACTGATACTCCACTACTGGCTTTCCTCATCCCCCCCCCACACACACATGCCCCTAGGTACAACACACACAGGTATCTGTAAAATACTGTGACAACGAGGAGAATAAAACTTTGTGATGAGTGCTGCTGGATGATTCCCTGCTCTCTCTCCATGCTCTTTCTTCCCTTCTTTATCAACCAGGAAATTTCATAATCAAACACTGTAAAAGTTACAAGGAAGGCATTTTGCATGCCCTATTTCTCAAGGTATGGATGGTCATGACAAGCCTACAAATGCTGCCCTGTAGGACTGAAAAATCATGGTTTGATTAGCATTTCACAACCTTAAAATGGAAAAAAAAGTTATGCTGTGAGAAATAAAATAAGAAATAAATACAGTGAGAAAATAACTGAAATTAAACATGGAAATACAAATCTTGTTTTCCCCTAAGCAATGCCTGTTCCACTGACAGGAATTTCCCCATGATTTTTAGATCATTGAAGGGCTATCAGTGGTCTGACTGTCTGCAGCTCACTCTGCTTGACCAATGACACATGCTTGTTTTCCCAGTTCTTATGCAACGCTTTTTCAATTTGATTTTGAAACACAGCAGGGAGAATTTTAAGGGGGAAAAGAACTGTTTTCACAAAAGGAAGATTTGGAAAGAACAACTTCATCCTCAAGAAAAACAACTCCCACTGAGCCCAGAAATCATGTGGCAATTCCTGCTAGACAGAGCCAATGTGCATCACTCACACAGCACAACACAGAACTGCTGCTACCTTTCAGAGACAAAACCAGAGCACACTGATTTACAGAAACTTCAGCTAAGTAGACCAGTCGATTTCCTCCTCTGTTCCTGAGGATATAACTTGCATTGAGATGGGACAGAGTTTTCCCTGAAGACCACACAGGGTGTGGTACCTGAAATCTCACAGCTCATATACATTTTTGTGTTTCTGGAAACTAATAAACAGGTCACAAATTTCTAGAGCTGCAGCCCTAAACAGGAAAAAAATACTGTTTGACCTCCATGGTTTTAAAAACAAACTTCCCAACAGCAGGACACACTGCCTTTAATTCCTAAAAGCCACTTCAGACACATTCTAATAGATTAGGACATTTCCTGAACAAAAGACAGAACATTTTAGGCCTCTCTCAATCAGACAGCAAATCTGCATCACACTAACCACAAACAGGAATTACTGACATTATGCAGTTCTAAATTCATTTCAGTAAAAGATTTGACTTACACATATCAAAAAGTCATATAGCTAGCACCAGAGGCTACCATGAAATAGACCTATAGTTCTATTAGAGAAACTCTTTCAGTACCCAACCTTCACCACAATCTTATTAAAGAGGTTGTGACTACAGTAAATTTACTTTTTTTGTTATTTTGCATTAGGGGCAGACATAGTGTTTATCAGGGTGTGATTAGTTCTGAGAACATCTGTAGTTATTTATGTCTTAGCAACACTAGGTGCTAGAATAACCTGCTCAAAAAAATATCAGGAAAAAAGTATTGGATATTTGAGATTTTTTTTACTGAGGAAAAAACAGTTTAAATGACAGCGTTCAACACTCAGCTGCTCAGTAGGAGCCACTGCTTTTAAGTAAATGGATTCATTACACCATTTGCTTCACACAGCATCAGTCCTGCTGGCAGAGGCAGGGGGAGCCCAGCAACATCTGCCTAGAGCAGACACATGGTCCATCTCACCCAGTGACACCAGCAGGACCTGTGTGAGCACAGCCACCTCCACCAGGTTTCCAAGGGCTTTCAGTCCTGGTACAGAAGGACTGGGTGAGCAGCTCGGCTTTCAGCACATCCTCTGCCTTCAGGGTTCTGTGAACTTTGATCACATTCTGTCTCCAAATCAGGCTCCCACCCTTCAGCTTCTCTTGGGTAAGAATCTGCTCCATCCGCTATGGTCATGGTCACTGCCCACTTCAGACACAGCAACCATGTACAGCTGCATGTAATACACAAGATGTGGCTGCAACCATGGCTTTACTACAGAGCAGTAAAATGATGTCTCTGCCTGTTGTCCTAAGCCAGCCAGCATCATCAGTGTTTTGTCTGGCTGCTGCTTACGCTGAGGAACCATTTCAGTGACCCATCGCTGCCCTCAGGTTTCCCTCCCGGAGTCAGAAATTGCCCATTCTGAGTTCAACCTCCCATTAGGCAGGGTTTAGGTTGTTTTTCCCTAATGAATTACCCTTAATTTAGAAAAAACAATCTAAACTACATTTATTTTCATTATATTAACTTCTTGTAAATTTATCTACACCGAAGTTTCTCCACTGAAGCCATCACTCAGTCTGGTGACATCCCTCTGCCTTTGCTATAGCATTTTATGAACTTGAAACTTTGGTAACATCAAAAAACTTGGGAAATCTTCTTGGCCATTCATTCCTCCAGATCACTGGTGAAGATGTTGGAGAAACCCAGTTTAAGCACTAACATCCACTGTAAGAGCAACATGGTGGGGTGAACAAAAGTCAGGTTTCTCAATGCATCAAAGATCATTTTTTTAGGTGGTGATGTAACATGGTAGAAGTTCAAGATCCCAGGAAAAGTGAAGATGACAAGTAACAAAATTAACAGCCAGCTTACAGTTTGTTCAGAAGACTGATCTGATCTGTACAGTGCTATGGGGGGGCCTGAAGAGGCAATGTCTGCTCATCAAGGACAGCTTCACCACGCACAAGAGCACACTCCACCCCAACAGGCAAGAAAATGAGCAGATGCAGAGGGAGTACAGTTTGGCAGGACAAACTTCTGACTAAGCTCAAAAAGGAAGAATCTGGGAGGTCAAGCAAAGACCAGGTACCTATGAGGACTTCACCAGAACTGCTGAAGCATGCAGAGATCAAAAGCTTAGCTGTCTCAAATCTGGCAAGGGATGCAAAATGCAACAAGAAGGACTCCTAGGGCTCCTGTGAGCACACTAGCAGCAACAGGCCAAGAAACGTGCTGGTCAGATGCTGAGCAGGCAGGCATCAACTGACCAAGGATACAGGAAAGGCTGAGGGATTCAGTGTCTTCCTTTCTTCAGGCTTTACTGTCAAGGTCTGCTCTCAGGCCTCCCGAGTCCTTGTGCCTCATGGCAGAGCTTGGAAGGTGAAAGCGTCACCTGTCAGGACCCCCAGAAAATATATCCCATCCTAGGAGCCCTACCTGGGCTCAAGACCAAGACAGTGCAGCTGGTGACCTTGGGGACAGCTTTTCCAGAAAGCTCTACTGAAGGCGCCAGCAACTCCACTCCCTGTCTGGGGAAGTGCTTTTAAGCTGCAGGTCTCCCCTCTGGCCCCCACCTCAGCTACAGACCTGACTTCCCAGCTGGAGCACAGAGGTGCCTCCTGGGATCCACCTGCCCACTCAAGCTCCTACCTGACTCCTGCCATCGCCCAGTTCTCCCCGTGGGTCCTGAGGGACTGTGCCCTGGCTGCTGCAGCTGCCTGCTGTGCTACCACTCAGTGGCCCTTCCCTGCTGCTCCCAGACGTAACATTGGCACTTACAATGGAAGATGAAGTTAGAGACTGCCTTAGGAAAGCTGGACATACACAACTAACACCAGACATGATGGAGAAGGATCTGCTTCCTATCATTTTAGAAAGGTCACATCGATCTGGAAGGTGACTTATGACTGGAAAAGGCAAACATCACCTTCAAGACAGACAATAAGGGAGAGAGAAGCCAGTTTTCTGTTTCATCCCAGTGTCTCAGGGGCCTGTGGAACAAATCCCCACGGAGATCATCTGTACACACACAAAGGACAAGCAAGCAACTGGGAACAAGAAGTATGGATCCACCAAAGCCAAATGGTGCCTGCCTAATCTGACCACCCCCTCTGATGAAATGATTTGCTCTGGAGAATAAGAGCTATGAATATTCGGTATCTCCTTTCAGTAACGCAGAGTCCTTTGGCATGCTTGCAGCCCTACTGGGCAGGTATAAACTATGGACAGAGTCCTGTCCACAAGAAGACTGCCTGGACGGCCAGGTTCAAAGGACTGTGACAACAGGTCTGCAGTCTAACTAGTGGCTACGCACAAGGGATGAGAGTGGACACATCTCCATCATGACAAGTTCAACAGCACAGCACATGCCTTCAGAGAAAATCCATGGATAAGACCAAAATGGGAGGTGCAATCCAAAAGCCTGGAAAGCAGAGGTGTAATTCACCTGTGACTTTGCAGAAGAACAGGCTGGCAGGAATGTCAAGAAGTTCAACAAGGGCAAGGGCTACAGGCTGCCCTAGGGACAGGGCAACCCCATGCAACACAATAGGCTGGGAACAAACTGAGAGGCCACAGTTCTGCAGGAAAGAACCTGAAGAGTCCTGGTGGGCAAGTACAACATGAGTCAGCTGTAAGTCCTGGCAGTAAGGAAGGCTTGTCTCAAGCTAGACTAAAAGAGATACAGAACAGACACAACCAGACTCATCTCAAGAGACTAGAGAAATAGGTAATGGTTGTAAATGGCAACTAGGAAAATTCCAGTTCAACACAGGAAAAATTTATTCACCATGTGAGAGGTCTACACTACAAGACTGTCTCACAAGGGTGGTGAAACGTCCAACCCTGCACATTCTCAAAAGCCCAGTGGTCAAGAGCCTGAGCCACCTACCTTCTGTGAACAAGAAAGAGGCCACCTTGTGAGGTGCCCTGCAGTCCAAATCTCTTCGTCTAGATGCTTCCATTGATAGAGTACCTTTCCTCCAAGCCTGGGGAAACCTTCTTCAATACAGCTTTGTCAAATGTTTTCTGAAAATTTAATTATACCTGTAGCTTCCCTCTACCCATGCACTCAAAGAACTCCAGGACAATAACAAGGTGGAATTTGCTTGTACAGAAGCCACGCTGACAGTGTACTCTCAAGTAAACAGCAGTTTAAGCAAACTCCACCATGACTCTTTGTTCGATGCTCCATCAGAGTGGTTGCACCTATCTCCCATCAAGGACTAGCTCTAGTCTGGAAACCATTCAGCCACACCATGCAGCACAGCAACCAAGCTAACAAAGCATTCTGTTCTGGAGCTGGCTGCACATGGAGCTCCAGCAACTCTGCACAGCATTCCAAGAACCAGGAACATCCAGCAGAGCCAATCTGGATCCAACCTCGCTTGTCAGGCCCAAGCCCAGCCCAAACATCCTACTAGACTGCACAAACTCAGCACAAGCAGCTGCACGCACCCAAGAGCGATGCAGGTGTGCTGAGCTGTGCCCTGGGGAAGCCCGCACAGCCTGCGCCCGGCCCCGGGAGCCGCGGTCCCTCCCGCGGGCAGCTACCGAGCCCTGGGCATGTCGCGGGGCGGGCTCTGCATCCCTCTGGCCGCTCCTCACTGCCTGGGCGAGCCCAGGGAGCCGGGCAGTGCCCCCCTGCCCCTCCTGCGTTCCTCCCAGCTCTTCCGCGCACCGGCAGCGGCGAAGGCACCGGGACAGCCGGGCACAGGCCGCCAGCCTCGGGGGCGGCGAGACGGGGTCCAGCCCCGCGCCGCCGGTCTGGCCGCGGCCCCTCAGGC